>CAIGRQ010295260.1:813-11732 GCA_903798375.1 Fraxinus sp. D2006-0159
TTTTTTTTTTTTTTTTTTTTTTTTTTTTTTTTTTGACTCACTAATCCGAGATCACTAACTAATACAAATCTAATATGATAGAAAATCATAACTTGGGATACAAATCTAATATGATAGAAAATCATAACTTTCCCCAAGTTATGGACACACATTAATGTAACATATAGTCAAATATGTTGAACAATTGAAGGTCTACATACTACTGGATCTGGGTCACATTGTATAAATATCATATCCTGTAACCTTGTCACCCTTCTGCAGATTAATATTCTCTTCATAAAAAAAGCAACAGTAACAGTGCCAAATATGAACAAATAGATGTAACACATCACAGGCCAAACTTATTAAGAAAAGAAAAGGACAAAAATATAACCAGCCACGCTATAGCTGTTTCAAAAGCCCGGTGAACAATGGCAGTCAAGCACTGGGAGACAGCCGGCACAAGATTAGGACTTTTTAAGTATTCAAAGACACAGCTAAAGGCACTTTGAGATGCAGTTGAACCAAGGCCACCATTGAGGATGCCACCATTACTGCTAAATCGTATTATCTCCAAAAATGCTACTGCTAGAAGATAGGTTGCTTTCACACCTGCAGAAAGCAGAATATAATATCCTGCTATGAAACCATCCTTGAAGACTTTCAACAATTAAAAAAAGAGTTGAAAACGTGTATAATTCACATAAAATACAATACGAATTACTAAAGCCAAAAATTTCGTGAAAGCTATGAAAATTAACCAAACCTGAAATTGTACTCATCGCAGAAACCTCCACTCTTCCTCCTAGAGCAGCAGAAAGAGCAGTTCTCTGACTCACAGCTGATTTCTCATTTCCAGTCCCACTACGACTACCTGGGTTATGAAGAGCATTAAGTTCCAACTCATCTTCAAGCCATTTCACAGAGCTCACAACCTGGATGAAACAAAATGCTGTTCTCAGAATCAAAAATATATATTCCACAAACTAGAAAGTACTCATCATCGTGAACAATAATAGTTAGTATTGAAACTTGGGATTCCATCTTAAAAGGTCAACCTTATTAAGAGGAGTAATCCAAGTTTTCTTATGTTAGTTAGTATTTTGCTCTTATACATTGGGATTTTACCATTAACATGCCCCACAAGATGGTGCCTTGTTTGAAATCTTAAAATCTGAATACTCGTTTAAGCTTTAGAATGATCGAATACTTGTTGAGCATAATGGGCTCTTATACCATTATTGAGACTTAGGAATCCATCTTAAAAAGCCAACCTTGCAAGAGCAATATTTGTCAAAACCACACCAACCAACCGTTTCAATTTGGAAAATCGGAAATCAGCAAAAAAAAAAAGGGTATGTTTAGTGCTTAAAACCGACCTAATTATGAATTGGGAAAACCCCAGATAATGACCAGTTTGGCTGGTTGAATTTGGAACAAAAGAAAAGAAACTGAATTTGTATTACACTACTACTTTCAAAAATAATGTGCTATTGTTATTTGAAAATAGGTTTAAAAAATCTAAAATTATAAGCCCCTGTTTGGGCTCAATTAAAAACAAATTTTGGGAAAATGTATTTTGGAATGGTGATTTTGAAGAATATAAGGTTAAAAATATGGAAAAAAATTGAGTTTACGTGTAATATTATTTTATTGGAAATGTGTAATTGAAAATGTGAGAGAAAAATGCATTTTTGAAATAATGGATCCCAAATATTTTCTAGAATTTGATTTCTTTTTATGCCCTGTTTGTTTCCCATTATTTAAGGTGGAAAGTGCATTTTTTGACCATTTTTTTCAAAGAAATGGGTCCCACTGTGAATTTTTTCTCACAAAATAATGTGCTATTGTTATTTGCAATGGTAAGAATTTGCATTATAATGGAAAATAAACAGGGGCTATATTTCAATTTAATCCATCTTTCTCACATAATTTTGTTTTAATGGCAAACTAAAATGCTACATAAATATTTAAACGATTCATCATTTTTTGAAGTTTTTGCTACATTTGTTCTCTCATTTTCTATTGATATATGAAGTGAACATAATGAAAACTATATAAAGCCAAGTTTAACATAGGTTGAGAGGAGTGGCACAATAAATGTTGATTAGTATTTGTACTTAATCCATGTACGATTTTATCCTGAACAGTTAGAAAAAACAATCACGATCACACAAATTAAGCAAAGTGTAAAGAAGATAAATGATGAAGAATCGGCACATGCTCCGCTAAAAGTAAATTGCAGGCGTAGTTGGTTAGTTATTTTGTTTTCTTTTCTATACTTAATCTATATGCGATTTTACCCTCAATAGTTAGAAAAAACAATCAGTAATCACACGGGTTAAGCAAAGTGTAAAGAATACAAATGATTAAGAACCGGACCATGCTAAGCTAAATTAAATTGAAGACACACATAACAACAATATTATCTGTTTCGGGAGATTCCTCTTCATTCTGAGAAAATTTGTGTACTCTTAGATGAGGAAAGTAAAGTGGAAAAAAAAAACAATTTCTATTTGTTCGTTCCCCCTTTATCATGAAATAACAAGCACCTTCAATTTAACTGCATATATAGAACTTATTATACAGAACTTTAAGATAGATACTGCAATAAATAGCATGCTCTATTGTGATGGACATTGCAAAATTTGGATGTAATCAGATTACGCTGTTTCAGTAGCCTAAAGTAGAATGGTAGAGAAGTGACGCCTAAAATGTAACCAAGAATGAGGGAAATATATCCTTATAATACGCAAGAGAAAAACATGATACCGAATATAAAATGAAACAGATGAGAGGATATTAAACTTCAGAAGGAGCAACCAAAAGTGAACGAGTACATAGCCAAGAGAGCGAGAGATCAACATAAAATTAGCTCAAGAAATGCTTCTTGAAACAGTTTAGATGACAGTCGGCATAGAATTAGAATAAAAACTTGAAAGTCGACTTACAAGAGGTGGGGTCCCTCGAGAAATGCACTGGACAGCGGATGACCACTGCATATTCCACATGTATGGTCCACCCACTGCTTGGAGAGCAATAGTCCCCATGCTACCAACACTATGAAGTGCAGTGGATACTGACTTAGTCATAACTTGAGTTTTCTGTATTGGAGGTGCTAAACCAAAGAGAGCAATATAGAACCATAAGTTACGGAATTGCTTTAAAACAGAAGGTTCCACATCTCCACTTGGATCGAAGTCAGAACATATTTCGGCCACAGCAGGTAATAGAGGTCCAAGAAAATCCACTCCACTCCTGAATACATTGATATAGTCAGTCAGGATTTTCTGGGCACATTTATTCCAACAATAACATTACGAACACTCAACATTTAAAGAATGCGACCTTCCACTTTTGGACTCCACGGCTAAGCCCACGTCTGAGCATAATGACAGCAGACGCTGGCGATAATCCAAACGCAATTTAGTGCTCGTAATGCCTTTAGCAATCAACAAGAAGCCTGAAGGTAAAGTCTAGAATACAATTGCACCAGTGAGCATATATTTAAAATAGTAAAACAATTTTATATATTTAATGCAATCAAATATTATTTCAAAAGTCCAAATATACCTCAACACGTTCTGCTGTGGCTTCTGGTAGCTCAGTTCTACTTTCAGCAGAGCCAACACTAGAGAGTTTACTCAAATAGCTCCGAATCATCAAAACAATAGCTTCACGGTAAGACTTCTCGAAACCTAAACTTGCCATGCGAGAAACAGCATCAAGAAGCTGCAGTAACTCAACAAAAACCAGGTTGAGAAACCATGCAAAAGATTCATTTGACTAGAGCATACAACAATAAAATAGATTCAAGAAGGCAGGAATAATTTATTTATTTATTTTTTTGGGTCCTTCGAATAAGTATGTAATGCTGTAACACAAAAGTTGAAATATTCAAATATCATAATCATACATATTGAAGAGATAGATTCATACACGGAGTCTCAATAAGCCGGGAGTAGAAGCATCACCCTCTTCTAGACTTTCGATAAATAGGGGCAATATCATGTCTACCACTTCAGGCTTGTTAACAGCAACATTCAACTCAGCTAGCAAGTGTATGACATTCAGTTGCAAAGCTGGAGCTGCTCGCTTCTCTTTCTCATCCTGAAAGTTAGGCAAAGAATACCAAAGATCGTACAGTATTAGAAACACAACCAATTAAACAAGCAGCAGCAAACATACAGGTAGATGAACCATGTTCTCAAGCCCAACTAGGATGTAGAATGGCCAGAAGGATACCACGATTGGGATCTGTTGCACATGTCTGGAATTATTTCACAATATTACAGCTCTGGTTATCACTTCCTATATATATCTTTATCCGGCACTCTAGGCCACTTGCCATGATAAGAAAATGA
This sequence comes from Fraxinus sp. D2006-0159, assembly GCA_903798375.1. Classification (NCBI taxonomy): domain Eukaryota; kingdom Viridiplantae; phylum Streptophyta; class Magnoliopsida; order Lamiales; family Oleaceae; genus Fraxinus; species Fraxinus sp. D2006-0159. Next base: position 5,157 of record CAIGRQ010295260.1, read on the forward strand.
CCCAACATCTAATTGTATAAATATTGTTCTTTATATTACCAAATTATACACAATAATTCTAGCCACCATAGTGTCTCTTAAAGGGCAAAATTAAACATTTACATCCTTAAGTTTTACTCTAAACCGCCAATGCATTTTCAATTAGGGTGTGTTTGATTGCAAGCATAGAACTTGCATGAAAAGAAAATAAGTTCTAGGCAATTGCATGAAAATTATCAATTAAATGTGTTTGATTAGCTTAATTTTCAACTTAGAAAATGTTGTACTTTCCATAGAGTTGAGTTTTTGGAAGTGCAAATTGCCTAGAAAATAAAAACATATCCCCCATAAAGAAAATGTTTTCCTTGTTTTTGAGGAAAAGATGGGTCTCATGTGACCAACTTTTCGAAAATATTTTCCATGGAAAAAATGCCTATGAAACCCTCCAAAAGTAGAAACTTTGGTAGAAAGGACATTTTCCATAAAAAATGAAGCCAATGAAACACACCACTGTAGAAGATGGCAATAATGGTTTCTACATAAGCTGCTCTGTTGGTCAAATTGGAGCTTACGCGAGAAGAACCACACTTTTGTTTGGGGAATAATTATAAGTTCACCATTTTTGAAAAATATGAACCTACTTTGCAAAATGGTGCTTATAAGCAACCATCAAGTATCTGCTAAACATGCCAAGTCAAAGTAAACTTCTTTAGTCTGAATCTACTCCCTCCATCCCAAAATTTTTTGCATGGCTTCAGAAAACTTAATTCTGTACGTGTAGGGACATTTAAAATTTATATTGCTGGTTTGTCCCTTAAATTGGATTCAAAATTTCGAAATGTGGGTATATTGGGTATGTAAGATAAAAATAGTTGACTTCGGCAAAAGAAAAGGAAGAAAATAAGTATGTTGCTCTTTTTTTTAAAGGATATATAGCCCCTTTTTGGGCTCCATTCTTCTCAAAATGTATTTTTTCAAAACACGTTTTCAACCACACATTTTTCCATAGAATAATATTACCCGTAAACCCAAAGATTTTTCTTATTTTTTAACCACACATTCTCCAAAAAAATTACTATTTCAAACCACATTTTCCCCGAAATTTCATTTTAATAGAGCCCAAGGGCATAGATAGCTCTTGCAAATCAATTCTTGATAAAAGTGCACCAAATATCAGAGTCTGTTTGGTATCGATTAAAATCCAATTAAAATTGAAAATATAACCATTATTGGTCTCACTCGTTTAATAAAAGTCAACAATAACGACTAGTTTTTCAATTTTAATTCGATTTTAATCTCTACCAAACAGGCTCTTAATATGTTAACTAAATGTGAAAATATTTTCTAAAATGCGGATAAAGACCAACTTGTTTGTTTCTATCAAATTGAAATGTGAAATCAAAGTCTTGTAACAAGCATTAGGCTTAACCACAAGGAAAATAACGATAAATCATTGTTTAAAAGTAAAAAGGAACTATAAATAATGTCATAATCCTAATGCAAAATAATGTTTATCGTTACTGACACTAACCTCTTCCTCATACTCATTTCTTTCACGAATACTAGTAGCTAATCCCATAATAAAAGTGTCCACTGGAGATCGGTCTGTTGTCCATCCAAAGTCAACTATATTACAACATGTTTTCAAGACACTTTCGAACATAGCTCCCCGACTGCTGGCTGACGTATCAGCCTGTTTGTAGAAAAACAAAGCCCAGAAAACATTAATTAAACTACAAAACTTGGCAATTACTGCAGAGCATAAAACAAGCAAGAATGTACCTGAGCACAAGTAACAAGTACAAGGCGTTTAAAGTGAATAAGTAGAAGCCGGAGCAGCTGACCACCACGTGTAACGGCAGCTTGAGAAATCCCAACAAGCAATGAGCCAAACAGCTCTTCACAAGCCCTTAATTTCCGCCACACTGAGAACAAGCATGCCTCTGCAGCCTCGATCAACAATGCAACGGCTCCAAGCCACAATCTCTTTGATGACTTTGCTTCCGTGTCAAGAGATGCAAGAGTCTTAATTAGCAACCTTGCTGATGCTTGGTAAACAGATAGCTTTATATTAATCTTGTCTTTCAGTAAATGTCCTTGCTCAGTCCAATCACGCTTCCTTATCTGCCCACATAGTAAAACCAATGTAAGAGTACCATTCTCAACTTTTTGCCCTTAAATTGAACTTTGCCGCTTTACGCATGGACCCTGTACAAACAAACTTCAAGTTCATTATACTGATTTACTTACCTTTAAAAAAGCCCGCATTGATTGGAGTTGTTCCTTGACTAAAACTCTTACTTGCTCTAAAAGCTTGGGATCAATGGCCACTTTATCCAATATGTGTCCTATTAACTTAAAAACAAGCTCTTGTTTTTCAAGAATTTCCACTGACTCCTCCTGAAAAGATGTCAAGTCTTTCTTTTCCCCTCCATCATTGAACACAATGCTCCCGTCCAGTAAATCCACACTGCTCTTCCACGTAATGCTGCCCCCATTAGATGCTATGCTGTTTGCGGAATCAGCTGAGGCAATGCTGGCTTCTTTATAAGGAGACTGATAATGATTCACGTTCAGAGGAGAGCTCTGAGCTGAAACCGCATCAGGGGTATTTGAAATCCTCTCACGCACCGAATTTGGGACAGCGATTTCATAGCGATCAAGGAGGGCCGTAACCAACCTATCTCCATCGGAGGGTAAAATCAGAGGAAAATTCAAACACAATGCGTTCAAAAATACCCGAGAAATCCCAGAATCAACTTTCATAATTGCCTGAAGCACAATTTCGCCTGTGAACCCAGCTACGTCAGTAGAGGTATCAGGCGACAATTCAGCGGCTTTACAAACATAATTCAGAAAATCACTAAAAAACAGAGAAATCGACTCATTTGAAAATGACTGGGGCCAAAAAGCAACGTCAAAAGAGACCGGAATTGAGCGGTAGAACGCGAGGAAGATAGATTTAGGGGCTTCTAGATCATTATTCGGGCATTTAGAGAGGAATCGCGCAACGGTGACAATGGCATTGAGCTGTGACTTAGAAACCCTAGGCGATCCAATTAACATCGACTCCGGTTGTGGGCACCGATTGCAAATCCACACAATCTTCTCCGAAAATTGGGTCGGATTTTTGGCGATCAAATCGCAAAGCTCCAACAACGACTCCATTTCCGATTAGTTTATCTAAATAGTACGGAGCTGATTATCAATGCATGCAGCGCAAGATATAGCTTCACAGCATTTGTTCTGCTGCTATCGTTGTTCTCGCCGATGGTGCGTACTCTTCATGTTTATTATGAGGTGGCTGCTGCTGGTACTACTAAAAATAGAATAAATTTTGACAGCGGGCCACGTTTGGTCCAGATTTAAAACTGACCCAGGCCCAAATCAATCACGCCTTTCTAAGTAGACAAACTTTAATGTTCATTTGGCAGTTCCTTAAAGTGCTTATTATGGCTCGTTTGGCAAGACTTTTAAAAGGTTAAAAATTACTTATGAGATTAAAGAAGCTGTCATAATTTTCTAAAAGTATTTTGTCTGATTAAAAGACTTTCTAAAAGAACTTTTAGAGGAGACTCGCTCTTCTACAAAAAGCATATGACCTCTCAAATGGTCACTTATCCCCTATTTTACAATCATTAAAATGAGTGTTTTGGGGGAAATTAGTTTTGAAATAGTGATTTTTTTTTAGAATATATGATTAAAAAGTACGAAAAAATTTTAGCTTTACAAGTAAAATATTTTATTACAAGAATGTGCGATTGAAAATGATTTGAAAAAATAAAGAGAGAGAGTGAGAGCTTTATTTTAATGGTTGTCAAACGGGAACTTAGTTTTGGATCCTATGGATATAGGTGGATAGTAAATCGTGAATGTACGAAATACATAAATAAAATATATGATGGACCAACTTAAATTATAATTTAAGATTTACTTACATTCATCATTTATTCAATTTATGTCTTAAATACGTAAATTATTATTATTGAATCAATATCCGAGGAATCTTCTCCCATGTTTGGGCTCCATTAAAAATAAATTTTGGGGAAAATGTATCATTTGTCATCAAAAAATAAGAAAAGAAAAATTGGGTTTACATATAATATTATTTTATTAAAGAATGTATGATTAAAAATAAGAGAAAAAATATAATTTTTAAAATAATTGAGTCCAAACAATGGCATGTTTGTGACTTCTTCAATAATTATGTAACCCAAATATTTATTATCGCTTAAGAAGATTGGTCTATGCACGTCCCTTGACCAAGTCCAGTTGCCAGGTAACACAAGGGGAAAGTCAAACAAAGCAAGTTTTTTAGCAATTTACCAGCTAGAAAATATTTTAAAAAATAAATAAAAAATGGACCGACAATTATTGGCTCTATGATATGCCATCAAATTTGCTTATGCAGAAGTAATGGGAGATGGCTTCTTCATTGAGATGTTCTCCATGTATTTTTGTTTTAAGTAAAATAATTTATAATTATGTAGGTTAATATCATACAACTTATCGATTCGAAGTGTTCGATTAATGCATAACAAAATTTGATAGGTAGAAATAAAGGTACCTTCTATTAGGCTATTAACTCGTCTTTGCTACTAGAATCATTAGAAGCTATATTCCAACAACATTAGACCATTAAGAGCATATTTAAGCCCCATTTTTTTTGTTTAAAATATATTTTGAAATAGTATTTTTGATAGAAAATGTATAGTTAAAAAATAAGGAAACGTTTTAAATTTATGTGTAATATTATTTTATTGAAAATGTATGATTGGGAATAACGGAGAGAAAAATGTATTTTCAGAAAATGGGATCAAATTAGGGCTAAGTTAATAATAATTCAAGTGTTGATTACATGATTTTCAATAGCTGTGGAGTTATTTCAATGTAAAGATAGTGAGTCCTTATGCCAGAAAGATTTAGGACAATGCTATTTGTACATTACAATGCTTACACATTTCTTGAAATTGTCATTGTTGTAAAAAAGTGATTGATTGAAAAATGTTTTTTTTTAACTATCAAATCACAGTTTGTCATGTGACAAAGTGTAAAACATGGTGTACGCCAAAGTGTACATTAAGCATAATTGATTTAGAATTTATAAATTTATCTAAACATCTACCCCACCCTCATCCCATCCCATCCCATCTCATCACATCCCACCACGACGCCTACAACAACCATTGCAGGTCACTATCAAAATTGGCGGCTCGGCGAGGCTCAGGCTGAGCCCTATTTCGGGCGTTGGCCCGAGCGGGGCCAACCCGACCCGTGTGGCTCGCCCGTTTATTATTTTTAAAAAAATTAAATTAAATCGAATAATATTATTTTATTAAAAAAAGTGATTAAAATTAAAAGAAAGAAAATGCATTTTAAAAATAATGGATACCAAACAAGGGCTAATTGTTATGTTGACACTTGAGTATAGTATTTCATTAAAAAAAATTTAATATGGATAAATGTATAGTGGAATAGATACAAAAAAAGTGGTATGATATATATGTTTAAAGGAAAAATTGCATCAACGGTCTTTAACCTTTCAAAAATATACGACTGGGGTTCAAATGGTTCATTTGACCATTAGTTAACCAAAAAAAATTGATTTGTCCAAATTTGTTAAGGGCAAATTAGCGATGGCAAAAAAGCTAAGCGGCTCGAGCTCGGTTGTATCGAGCTGAGCCCCATTTTGGGGCGTCGACTCTAGCCCGGGCCGATCGGGGCGAGCCGCCCTTTAAAAAAATAATAAATATATATATATATTTTTTCGGCTCGGTTCGAGCCCAAAAAAACTTGGTCCAAAAAAACTCGAGCCGAGTCCGAGCTTTTTTTTCCAGCTCGGCTCGTTGCCATCGCTAATCCACTGTCACCTAACATTCACCAAGCACAATACTCCTTATCCTGGGCCAAGCAGCTTTTTCCCATTCACCAAAGCTTAACAGCAGCCCCATTCCACTACCACTAACCTCAGCAGCCTCAACCCCCAAATTAAAGCTAGTTTGAGCCCATTTTTTGTCAAAAAATACATTTTTGAATAATGTATTAATAGAAAATATGTGGTTAAAAAATAAATAAAAATCTTGGATTTGAGAGTAATATTATTTTTAGAGGAAATTACACTGGATGTCATTTTGCTACCATGTTATTACCAAAATGTCACATTTTTAAAATAGTTGTAAGATTGTCAATTTTGGACATTTTTACCCTTGTAGATAAATTGAATACCTAACATGCCTTCAATAAATGAGATTTGACTAGATTAGACATTTGTACAAAAAATGTGTAAGTTGTCATAAATTTTTGGAGATTTAGCTCCTGTTTGGGCCACATTCTTTTTTTCATTCTCATTCTTCTACTCATTTTCAACCACACATTCTCCAATAAAATAATATTTTCCATCACATCAAAAACTTTTTCTTCTTTTTCAACCACATATTTCCCATCACATCAACCAAAAAAATACATTCTTTTGAAAATAATGTGCACCAAACGGGAGCTTAAAAAAACAAAAACAAGAAACTTAAAACCCTAAACTCACTCCACCGTTCAACGAATTTTCATCAGCTTCCCCTTCTTTTCTTTCCCTCAATTTCATTT
>CAIGRQ010295288.1:0-10408 GCA_903798375.1 Fraxinus sp. D2006-0159
AAAATATTTAAAAGGCATGAATTTATTTTTTTGGTTAGGATGCGTATTACTGTTCTAATTTTATTCACCATTCTTTTCTAATTTAATTAAATTAATTTTGCATGGTATAATGTTAAGCATTGTTTGCTCAATTCATGAATTCAAGCTGGCATATTATAAAGAAAGGTATGTGCTTGGTCTTGGATCAAAGGTCCGTTCAGCACGGACCCAAAGGACCTTTGGTCCTCGAACAATATAAAAAATACTTATTTTAATTTAGTTAACGGTTAATTAACTTTTCATAAGCAAATTGTATTGATACGGTGGTTGAGGTTAACATCGTTCTTAAAAATATGTTTTATTACATTGAAATATAAAAGTATTAATATAATATTTATTAAACACTCATATTTTAAATTCGAGACATAGAGTTATCTAAATCTGGATTGATCTTACAGGAAAAAAAGAAAATGATTTTTTTTTTTAAACGTGTATGGTGTTAAATTTGATAATTTGTAACACATGGAAACCAAAAATTTTCTTTTACGCTTATGAAAATGAGTCATTAGCCATGGTTATCTCAAATCATGGATTAAAATTTTGAATTATGAAACCCAGTAGTTATTTAGAGGCCCAAGTAATCAATANTTTTTTTTTTAAACGTGTATGGTGTTAAATTTGATAATTTGTAACACATGGAAACCAAAAATTTTCTTTTACGCTTATGAAAATGAGTCATTAGCCATGGTTATCTCAAATCATGGATTAAAATTTTGAATTATGAAACCCAGTAGTTATTTAGAGGCCCAAGTAATCAATAATAGTAAAATGAGGTAAACCAATGTTACAAAAACTGTTCTGTATTAATTATTTCTATTTTTCTTTTAAATTTGATTTGCCCATAAAGAGGCAGAGTGATTGTTCGTTTTTCGAGTAGGACAAAAACCATTTTGAAATACTATAATTTTGTCAATATTTTTCTTCAAAATCCATCATTCTACCTTATTGCTCATCATTTTAGTAGTGTAAACAAGACTTCAGATTTGATTTATGCAAGCACATTTACAAGAAATTTGAAGACTTCGTTTTCTATTCGTCTCCGGAGAATTATTTTTGTGGGTGCAACATTTTTATCGTTCAAGTCGCAGTCTGGATAGACATATTCGATGAGAAAGCTTACTAAATCAACAATCATTTCATCCAAGCGAGCCGCACAAGTTAATGTAAGTGACGGTAATAAATTCATTTGTATTTTTCCCAGCTTTTTTATGAATTTTAATATGTCAAATTTTTTATTTTTATTTTCTTGGGTTTATCTACATGTGGAGTGGATCTGGTATCAACATATGTAACGCACAAACATGTTAATAATGTACCATACATATTCGTTTACATTTATTTTTATCATTTGCGTCGTGTGTTGGTATATATATATATATTTTACATTTGTGCAGTATTAAGAAGATTTTTTCATATATCTGTATTTGTTTATACTGCATACATGTGGAATTTAGTTCATCCTTGTGCTCTTGATCTTCCTTGTCACGGGTGATGTACATGTTTACCAGTACGTTCCCCTGCAACGGTAATATACGCCGTGTTAATTGTGTGGAAGTATATTTTTTCGAACAATTTCTATCACAAAAGGCAATTGAGAAAAAAATTATCAAAAAAGTCAGAAATTACTTTCTTTTTTTTTTTGTTATTGGAATTTGTTTTTTTCCATTAACCACATATCGAAATTTAGGATATGAAAGTGAGAAAAGAATTATAGATATGGCATTAAATAAAATTCTAAGCTATAATTTGTAACAATTGAATTTCGGACGATATTTTGTTGCATGGATTCGACAATCCAATCAAAGCAATCGTGGATAGTACGTATCCGTTGTTACTTGCGACGTTAATGAGGATTATCTGCAAGGACGAGCTATTCTCGCACCGACACTTGATATGGTTGAATCTGTCAATGATTATATGATTTCGCTAAACACGACTGAAGGAAATACTTATTTAAGTTCTGATTCAACTTGCAAGTCGGATGCCAATGTTGACCTGTTACACGACTTCCATACACCTGAGTTTTTGAATGAAATTAAATGTTCTGGTGTGCCCAACCATGAATTGAAATTGAAGGTCGGCACTCATGTTATGCTTTTACGCAACATAGACCATTATGCAACGACACAAGATTGATTATTACGAGGCTCGGAAGTCATGTTCTGGAAGCAAAGATTCTCGTTGCAACTAATGCATGTCATAAGGTTCTTATCCCTAGAATGACGTTGACTCCATCTGATCCAAGGCTGCCATTCAAGTTTCAACGAAGACAATTTCCTCTTGTTGTGTCATATGCAATGACAATCAACAAAAGTCAGGGTCAATCGCTATCTCATGTTGGTCTGTACTTGAAAAAAACCAGTTTTTAGCCATGATCAGTTATATGTTGCTTCTCTAGAGTTACAAATCGCAAAGGGTTAAAGATTTTAATTTGCGATATGGATGACAGACAAGACAATTCAACGACAAATGTTGTTTTCAAGTTTTCCAAAATTTGTAGTAGTTGGAACATCAGTTTAATTTTTTTATGACAATTGTAACGCATATATGATACTTATTTCATTTACTTTTATAACAACCTCAATAATCCTTTTAAAGTCAAATGAAATATTTAATCTCAACATTTATAAATTTATTTTTTTAGTACAATATCCGTGCATCGCACGGGTAAGACACTAGTTTACCTAAAGAATGAAGAATAAACATTATACATAACAATTTAATACACAATTTTTCGAAACATAATAAATGAAAAATCAATCTCATAATCCCAAAAAAATCTAACCTTATTGAAGATAATGGTCGGGTTGTGTGGACTGTGAAGATGACTTCTTCGATTGGATCCCAACCGTCAGATGTGTGAGTAATTTTAAAATTATTTTTTTTCCTTTCCACTCAAACACTTGATTGAAGATGAGAGTATTTTTGAGTTTTGATATTTAACTTAAATCTTTTGTTATTTTAACTATTTTTGTTTTTAATGACCAAAAGCCATTATGAAAATATGACCATGTTAACCGGTCGTTTCTGTGCATTCCCTCGGAAAAAAATGTTCGTTCGATAGAGATTAAAAATCAATTAAAATTGAAAATATAGTCATTATTGGTCTCACTCGTCTAATAAAAAGTCAATAATAATAATTAATTTTTCAATTTTAATCTCTATCGCATGGTCGAAACTTTCCTCAAAATCAGTTTATCTCGTTAAGGGACCACTCTAGCCCGAGTCCCGACCCGGATTCCGAGTCGTTCCATGTTTAAAAACCCAGTTGACTCACCTGATAACGGATTGGGTTTGTTGCACACGCCCAACCTACCTCCGTAGTCCCCATCAAAACCTTAACCCCATCCTCGCCCCTAATTTCCTTCTCTCTCTCTTACCTCTCAGTCTGAGAGGAGAAAGGAAAAGAACCCCCCAAAAAGAGAAAATTCTAAGCCCTGAGTTTTAATTCAAAAAATTCAGAACACTTCGGGACCTAAAATGTCTCACGCAGTGTTCCAAACAGCGCAAATAATGCCCGTGGCTCCTATCACCAAAACCTTATCATCCAAACCCCTGTTACCAGCAGGCCTTCGATGGTCTCCGGTGGCTCGGCCTATCGCTGGTAAGCTCCGCAAGTCTTTTGTCACAATAAAGGCCTCCTCAGCTGTGGTTGACGGTGGCGCTATTGCTGCCCTTGAGCGGTGCTTTCAGGCTTCACCTGACGCAGATGTTCCATCGGCCTCGCCTTGGGGTTCTGTGGACTTCGGGCCAGTTATGAAAGGTGGACAGTACGGTGCGTTTGGTGCGGTAACTTTGGAAAAATCGAAGCTTGATTTGACGCAAAAGCAAGCCAAGTCTAGTCCTGAGGTATTTTATGTACATAGATTGATAATTGTTGTGGTTAAAAAGCGATGAGTACGTTTTCATTTTGTTTTGAAGCAATTGAAATGCGCATGTTAGAAATCTCTGGATTCATACGTAGTACAAGAATTATTTTTCTATTGAAGAAATGGATAAAGGCCAATTTTTTATTTTTTTATTTTTTTTGTGCTAGCTCGATTACAACTTTAGTTTAAAACGTGAAGTGTACTGTTAAATTGAGTAGTAATGCGCGCCATTTTACCTGCATAATCTGGATAAGGAAAATATCAGAAGACAGATTTTACGTTTTGTTTTGGTTTGTCTGAAGGTACTTGACGTTGTTTTAGAATTAACACAAAGGAACTACTTTACAATTTTATTTGCTCAACAGAAAAATGAGTTCTAAAACTTCTTCCCCGGAAGTGCATCTTCCCTTTGACTCTATTGTTACCACCTTAATCGTTTCTAGGGAGATAATGTGGCATGTCCTATATAATTGATATTGTTTGGAACTTCGGAATTTTTCTGTATTTATTTAGTTCCGTTATGTTTGGATGTGAGTTTTGCTTCATGGAAAATAAGGTAGTAGGTTTGGTGTTTGGGGCCAGGAATTGAGGCCTTAGTTTGAAGTAGGAAAATTTGTAATTTTCTTTGTTTCTTCTGTACTTTCATGTTTCGAGCTTATGATAGTCTTTTAATCCGCTAATCCCTGGTAAAAACCAAATTCTAACTCTGAGGTTTTGTCTGAGATAGTCACTGACATTTGAAGCTGTGCTGTACTGAAGATCTTATCCCCTTAACATGAAAGTTTTTCCCTTGTCCTTTTATCTTTCCCTACACAACTCAACATCTCTATTTCCTCGGAGTAGCAAAATGATAATGCACTTAAAATTCATGGAGCACTAGAGTGTCGATTGTTGCCTTGAGGATGCTATGTTTTATATTAACTATTGATGCACCCATATCCTTTCGGATTATGATATTCTAAGCTGGAAATATCTCAGATTTCAAGTCTTAAGAGTTAGAAATAATAATTTGAGTACCAAATATAGTCATGAGAAATTCCCAGATTTCTTTCATTTGCTTCAAAATGGCTGCATGAAGTAGCCTCTGGTGCCTGGTGGTATGCGCATTTGTACTAGTCTGAGAAATCCATAATAATACTGTACAATAAATGGAGCTTCTATAGAAGGTCTGGAGATTTGACATATTCCCACATTTCTCCGCTCAACTCATTTGAAATTTATTACTTTTCCTTTAGGATAGGGGGATTTAATTTGATAACTCTTTTGATTAGTTATTTTTATTATGATGTGGCAATATGACAGCTTTCTACTGGGGGAGGAGGCGGTAATATGGGCAAGGGGCTTAGTCATGGCGGCGGTGACGGGGGTGATGATGGTGGCGATGATGATGATTACTTTGATGACTTTGATGAGGGCGATGAGGGAGATGAGGGTGGACTGTTTAGACGGCGCATTGTTCTGCCAGAGGTAACAAATTGATGCAAGAGCCAAGAGATATCCACACACTTACATTGCATGCCTATATATTGTGTAATTTATTCCAATTATTGAATCTAACATATTTTAAAATTATTAACGCTTTATGTTCTTTGCCAGTTGTTTGATCGGAAATTTATTGATGCTGTGTTGAATGAGTGGCAAAAGACGATGATGGATTTGCCTGCTGGATTACGTCAAGCTTATGAAATGGTAATGTTTTCCCTTTTTCTGTACATTCTTCAGTGAGTACTTGATGATTTGGACTCTGTTATGCAATTGCCTCAGGGTTTGATCAGCTCTGCTCAAATGGTGAGATTTCTGGCAATCAATGCCAGACCTACCACTGAGAGGTTCATTTCCCGAGCTCTTCCCCAAGGGATATCTAGGGCTTTCATTGGCAGGTAAATTTAGAGCCTCCATATCCTGACTCGTAGACGTTGAGGATTTAAATCCCATTACCTTCCTTCCTCCCCCTCAAGTGTAGATCAGTTAGTGTTTGATTTTACAAGGAATTGGTTTCTGATTAATACCATTAAGGTTGATTGTGGATGATGCATATACGTTAAATCTTTTATAAAATAATAATGTTGAGACCGAAAAAAGTTATTATTTTAGAGGGGTTATTAATTTATAAAGTATTTTATATTAAGGAGTATTCAATACACTTATCAATGATGATCATGATCCAACCATCTGGATAATAATTGTATTTTACCAACTGTTTCTTCAAAAGTGGCATTTCAAGCAGTCGAAACCTCAAATAATTACGTCGTACAAAATGAAAAATAATATGTAGTATGTGCATTGCAAAAAATTAGAGATGAAGTTGAATTTGGTTTGCGTTCAAAGAAAAAGCAAAAGATTTTATGCATATTTTGAAAAAGAGGCGAATTGAAAATATATTGTCAAATTAAAAATTTATTAATTTGTATTAGTATGAATTTTTATGAATTTAAGCAGATATTATTTTATACATTCGTTGGGCCTTAAAGTTCTCAAAAAAAATTTATTATCTTATGCATTTAACGATGTTATTAATTTAGTAAACTCACCCAAGTCGGGACCGAATAATTTTATTATTTAAGCGAGATAATTAATTTATTCAACATTTATTTATCAAGGTTTTACAGTAGGTACTAATAGATTAGTGTATGGAGGCTGAAGTTTGTGATGGGACTTTTATGGAAGAAATATACATATGACATACTTCATCTTCTGTACGAATGGACAATTACATGTTGCACGTTCAGAGAACAATAATTATTTTTATGTTAAGATGTAAATATGTTTCTGAAATTAGTAAGCTTAAGATGGAGATCCAGTTTGTATGAGTTTCACTATTTTACCCCAGCTGGTGCATATATGTCCTGAGCATAGGAGAATGACTTTGAAATATAGCCTTGCTTGAGAAGAACTTTATAAACGGTTTAATTTTTTAAAAAATAGAACCATTTATAAATGATTTATAATTTTGCCAAATGGAGGCATTATCATTTGTATGACTAAGTTGTTAGAGAAACAGTTTACTTAGATTGTGTTTTTCATTGGGGTAGCGGTTCTAGATTCATTTTCAAAAATGGTATGGAGGAAGGAAATCTTGGGGCGACGATAGAAACTTTGGCTTATATGATAACATGTCTGGTCCATAAAAATTCCACTGGATGAAGAAGCCGATTAGATTCACTTGTTAGAATGTTTGGTTATTTCTCCTGTTATCAGAAGCGATGACTCTACTTCTCGTAGCTTTAAAAAGTTTATAATCTACAATATCCTCTTTGTTTTGGACATGGAATCACCAAAAAGAAGGTAATGATCACAAATTGGATTTAGTCTAGTGGGTTTGCAGTCACTTGTTTCCATAATGGACCTGATGTTGACCCAAAATTCTCATACTTCATCGTAGTTTGTTGTGGCTAGTTATGTTAAAGGACATGCCATGCAGTTTTTCAACTCGTTCAAACCTGTATGCTGTATAGCATTGTTGTAATGCAGCAACATTTTTTCTGGTTTGCTTTCCACAGATTATATAGCAGTTTAGAACTAGAATGTTTGAAGCATAATCGTCTTTCCGAAACATTACCAAAAATTTATTTGAATCCTCCTTGTCTGCACAGGATGATTGCAGATCCTGCCTTTTTATACAGGCTGCTTCTTGAGCAGGCAACTACTATTGGTTGCTCCGTTTGGTGGGAGATCCAGAATCGCAAAGAGAGGTTTCACTTTATAGTTTCTATTAGGAAGAAATTAAGCCCCTGTTTGTCTCCCTTTAAAACAAAACTCTTTAATTTGCATACTCATTTTCAACCACACATTCACTCAATAAAATATTTTGCACGTAAACCCAGGGATTGACCCTACATTTTAACCACACATTCTCTCAGAAATCACTATTCAAAACATCATTTTTTCAAAATAATGGCCATCAAACAGGGGCTAAATCAAAAGTGTTTATTTGCCTTATCCTCTTGATAAACATGTGACTTCAAAGCAGGATAAAGCAGGAATGGGATCTTGCGCTTATCAACGTGCTTACAGTGACAGCTTGCAATGCCATGGTTGTTTGGTCCCTTGCTCCTTCTCGTTCATATGGAAATACATTCCATTTTGATCTGCAGAACACACTGCAAAAACTCCCAAATAATATATTTGAGAAGAGCTATCCACTTAGAGAATTTGACTTCCAGAAGAGACTTCATTCTTTTTTCTACAAAGCTGCAGAGTTGTGTATGGTGGGATTCATTGCCGGAGCCGCACAGGGTGCTGTGTCCAACCTCGTTGCCCGTAAAAAGGAGGGAAGGTAAAATTTGTTTGGTAAACAATACGTGTAATATTCTTGCCAACACATTTTACTGTGTAATCTGGAAACTGTTGGTTTTGTAGGATATCCGTGACCATTCCGTCTGTGAGCACCAATGCGCTTGGTTATGGAGCTTTCCTTGGCTTATACGCAAATTTACGATATCAAATGCTGTGTGGTTTTGACAGAGCAGTTATCAGCTACTTTGATGTTATTGGAGTAGCTCTTTTCTTTAGCACAGCCCTGAGGTATGTTTTCTTGGTATTTGATCTGTGTACGGCGCATTTGGGATTTTTCACGTTCCACGATGAAGCATTTTGTCATTTAAGCCATTCACCAGTGATTTCATTTAGTTGGTTTACCTGTTCTTTTCTCATAGCACGCTTTATTGATCAAATATACTGGCTATGCTTTTGATAATTTCCCATGCCCCTTTGTCCCTCGGCTAGAGAAATTTGGAGACGTTTATACCAAACCAGTAATTTTAGAACCTACCCCTCTTTCCTATTGCATTTTGCTCATAAAATGTCGGCTGCAGCTCATAGTAGAAATTCTGTGTCAAATGCATGCAGGGTACTGAATGTTCAACTTGGAGAGACATCAAGGTTGGCTTGGCTCGGGGTGGAGCTTGATCCGTTGGCTCATTCGGACGATCTCTTGAAGAAGGCTTACAATAGACCAACTGATGGAGTCAATCAGTCTTCTTCAAAGTGGTTCATATCCAAGAACGCTATTGTTTCTGGGCTCGGTCTTCTTGGACTTAAACAAGGACAAAGTGACTCTACAACCGATGGTGAAGCCCCTCCCCCCAAGGCTCGGAGGAAGAGAATTGTGAGGAAAAAGGTGGCAACAAGTTGAGCCAGGTTATATTTTATTCAATTGTGATCAACTCTTCAATTTTGTAGCGATATAGCTCCCGCACAGACACGCCCTCAAGTAGAAGACGATTGAGACGTAGTAATTTAATGATACACCTTATGGAAGTCTTGCTACTGGATCACAGTACAAGCAGCGTGTATGACTACTGATACTCATTTGTTACCGCATTGCTTCCCAACTTAGGTATCTGATGTAACACCAATAAATTTTTGGAATACGATCGAACTTTCTTATTATTTTACCCTTCATGCAAAACAGTTCCTCTGCGATTTTTTGCTTTATCGCCTTAGTTTTCTTCTCATTTTGTGACCTTCAAATTTCTATGGAAAATGGCTTTCGAATTAAAAATAAAGAAAAAGAAAAATCTTCTCCTCGCACCCCAACCGACCCATTCCTAATTCACCACTACCCGCAACCAAACACGATCCCACAAATTCAATCACGTTGTTATTGGTTCAAATTTTATGCATGTATGCGGTACAAAATTTATTCGCTTTGTTTTTCATTTAACGGATGCTTTGTTTTTTTTTTGTCCAATGTCTATTTCCTTTCAGGAAAAATGATTGAAATACCAAATTTATTTGCATTTTTTATTTTTTTTATATGATTCAGTTTTCAAGAAAAAAAAAAATTCCAGGAATACCTAGTTTATGGTTGTAAGCATAGTTGTCAGATTCGACCCGAACAATGTAGCGGGTTAATGAGTTAGTGGTTCAACCAGTGATCTGGTAGTTCAATGGTCATTGCATGAAAATTTATAAAAAAATATGAAGTATAAATTTTTTAGGGGCAAAATTAAAATGTTTAATTTATTTTTCACTAATTATTTAGGTATATAAAATAAAGTAAAATGTTGGACCAAATTTTTTTAAAAGAATTTTTTTATAAAAGTTATAAATGATTCATTTGTTAAATATAAGTTATTGCACACAAGTAACACTAAAATACTTTGTGTTCAATTGTGAGGAATCTTTTATTTTTCTTAGGGAACAATACATAGATCATGTTTTTAGTAGACACTATTTCAAAATTAAGGATATATGTTTTCAATTTCAAAAGTCAGGTTTTCCTTAAATTTATTTATGATTTAATTAATTAATTATATATTTTATTAATAAATATATAAATGTCATAAATCTATATAATTTGGTCACAATTCAAAAATCTTATAGGTCACAATTCGTTCGTCGGTCACAAATTTAAAATTTAAATGTCACAATTTGTTCATCGGTCACAAATCATAAAATTTATAAGTCACACAACTTATTTTACGGTCACAAAACATCAAATTAATTGATCACAAATTATTTCAAGGTCACAAAATTTAATTCATTGGTCACGGATC
>CAIGRQ010295340.1:0-11005 GCA_903798375.1 Fraxinus sp. D2006-0159
GTGGATTGGGAAATTTGACCAAACTGAACTAATTAAAATCACCCAATATCAGCAAGTGAGAAATTAACAAGCATTGATTTTTTTTTTCAATCTCCTAAATGGTGTCACTTAAAGACGGTCAAAATCGGAAAAATAAATAAATTAATAAACTCCCAAGCATGCCCTTAGGTTATTTGGAATTCTAATTTTCAGTATTTCTGTAGAAATCTGTTATGACTCATAAATTGGAGCACCACGTGGCACCATATCTGGGCAGTGGGACCAACTCAATTGAACCAGGACATATTTTGTTGTCCTCTGACGTGTCAATAGAGGCCTAGTGCTATTCCGAGGCCATTGTTGTAGCATAGGCCCTGCTACTTCCGAGGCACCATGGATTTGAGGCTCCTTAGCTGGTAATGGCCCATGTGCACAGATTTACTAATGATGAAAATCTTGTTACGAATAATTGATGTGACCTTTGAGAAAAGTATATTTGTGTCATGTTTTGTCAAATCTAGGAGTATTTAATGCTTTGTAAGGCTAGAAGGTCAATGTGGTGATGGCTAGGACTTGAAGCCTCGGCCTTGGAGATGAGGTCACGTGTAATTTGATCCAAAGGTCACCATTTAATTTGTAATACTATAAATACTCCCACCATATAACAATTGAAAGCTAATGAAACTCTTACTATTTGGAGTTATATTATTCTCTCATATATCATCATATTTCAACTATAAATCTTACCGAACGAAAATGTCTCGTATCGTTGAGCTCCTCTCACGTTCAAACTTTGGAGCTATCTTAACCATCGATCGGCATTAACGTGTTGGATGTAGCTTACGCATGCACGAGTGGGCTCGATATCTGTTGAGTTCATTTTTTGAAGTCAACAGTTTGGGACCGTCAGTGGAAAACCACACTATAACCACGAGCAACCCTCGGGGAAAAGATTATTGAGGGAAAAGAGTTGAGCATCTCCCTTGAAAGATAATTTGTTCTTGAAAAAAAAAAACATGAGGAAGCCCCCAGAGTTAGAAAATTTCTAAGTTTTGAAGTTTGAAAAGAAATGAGCTCAGAAGAGGACACCCTCCCTAGGCATGTAAAGGAGACTAATGATGAAGTCCCAGCATCAGCAGCTACCGGCTCGGCGCCGACCCCACCACCATCATTAGTAGGGAAATGACAACCATGACAACTAATATAAGGAGCATCACTAACCAAAACTTGGCAATGCAAGAGTTGTTGATGTAGATGCAAGGCCATGGAGGCCGCCTAGTTCCCCTCTATGCCCCCCAGGAGCAGTACTAACTTGAAGGGGTACAAAGTTAAAGAGCCCGTCCTCCGATGCATACTAGAGGGGTAAGCCCTATTGAAAGATGAGTGGGAGTTGACATATCTTCCAACAATGCTTCTGGTTGACCCACCGAGGCCCCATTCAACATGGAGGGTAACTTTCCTCTAGAATATGAACAAGAGCATAGGCCTCAAAGGTCTACCAGTGTATTTGAAGGTTGAGCCTAGTAGAATCGAGGCGAAATGATCTATCAGGTGAAAAATCATCCTAAACTTCCAAAATGGAGAGTGAGTTCATAATTAGATACGACATAATTAGAATCCAAGAAATCTCGTATTTTTCTTTATTTAACATGTAATGCATGTTTTATCATATCAAATTCAATTCAATAATAGCATATTCAAATTTCATATTAGTTCATAACATAATTCAGTAAAACTCAAATTTATATTTCAGCTTTTTCACTAGCACACAAATCTTGTGTCGAAATAAAATTATATATAAAAAAATATTTAAGTCACTGTAAGAAAACAATAAGCCCATGTTTGTCTACCATTTTATCAAACTCTATTTACTACAGTAAACAATATTCACCACACATTCACCCAATAAAATATTCCACACACAAACCAATAAAATTACTTTAAATTTCAACCACACATTCTTCAAAAAATACTATTCTTTACTTCATTTTGAACCCAATAATGGGTGACAAACACACCCTAAGTTTGGAAGGTTTTATAAATTAAAAAGGATGTTATTCTAAAATCAATTTATAATTGAATATACCTTATTACCAAAAACACATAAAAGAAATTTCTAAGAAGTACGAGTGCTTATTTATTTTATATCGTCTTTAAAAAAATTAATAGAAAGTCAACATGTACAAATTTATTATAATGTCAATGTTAACCATACCTTTAAATTGTATAAATTCTTTTAAAATTTAAGCCACTATCTCACCAATAGAATTGTAGTAAGAATAAAATTTTTGAAGAAGGTTGCAGGAGAAAAGATTGCATGAAGATGGAAAATAGAGAATTACAATAAGATTTTCCACAAGATAGACTAATTTTTATTTTGCTACAAAAACATATAATTCAGTGTCGAAGGCAAAGAAGTCTTGAGTTTTAAATCACAATTTTAAATTAACCATCCAAGCCCACAAAGTCAAAACTATTGGACACGTTTGGGAATTCAGAGGCCACTTTCTCTTATGAAAGTAACCTATACATGATACCTCGAAATCTAGTCCACAAAATTAGAGTCATAAACATCTAAACGTACAAGTCTACTACAAACTATTTCATATTGAGAAACGGCCAAAATCCACCCATTTGATGGATTGGGAAATATGACCAAACTAAACTAGTTTAAATCACCCAAAATCAGCAAGTAAAAAATTAACGAGCACTGATTTTTTTTCAATCTCTCCTAAATGGTGTCACTTAACAATCAAAATCGGAAAATAAATAAATAAATAAACTCCCAAGCATACCCTTAGGTTATTTGGAATTCTAATTTTCAGTATTTTTGTAGAAATCAATATTGAACTTCATGATTTCTAGATTCCGAACTTTGTCCTTTAACTTCCCTATTTTTTGTCTAAAATATCATATCATAGTTTGAGAGATGAACTGAGCTTGTGGGTAGAACACTCGCTTCAAGGACATGCTGCATGCATGTGTGGCCAAGATGAATTAAAAATAAAAAGTTAAACTTGAATTGACGAAAAGCGTAAACTGGTGTCATGTCATTAGCTCATGACCCAGGGATTTGATTGCACTCCAAGAATGAATGAAGGTTAAGATGGAAGTCTTGACTCCATTCCATAAAGTAGTAGAGAAAAACAATTAGGGAGGGATCCGTTTTAATTAGGGTAATTATTTAGTAATTGCAATTTTTGGATTGGGATTTTTAGTTTCCTGGAGGATATTTCTTTTTATTTTTTCTTTAAATGCTTGTATTATCTAATTTTAAATTAACCACAATATTTAAGGGATTCAAAAAAATTTAATTAATTTTTTAACCACATATTTCATCAACATTTATCAAAATTTGCTAAATTTTTTATCAAATTTTTTTTGAAACTAACCTTATTTTTGGAAGCTTGTGATTTTCTTTTGTTAGAGATTTTCTCACTCTAAATTTGATGTCCTTATCTTATTTCTTTGTTACTTTACACTCGATGGATATTGTAATATAAAATTATCTACACAAACAAATAAAGAATTTCAATTAGGTTCCTTTAAAAATTAGATTTTTTATGGATTCACGTGCAAAATTATTTTATTATGAAATTTTTTAATTAAAAATGAATTTGAAGAATGTGATCCGTTTCATTTATTAGTGTCATTAATGTTTAATAAATATTTTTTTTCCTCTTTGACCAATATATATTTAAGTTTGTATGGTGGTAATGTAGTACAAATAATTAATTATTGACCAATAGATATTTGGTAGTTGGAGTATAATTGTGGTGGTAGTTGGAGTATTAACAGTTGAGTTCCTTGTAAAAAAATAAATTGTTAATTACTATTATTCTTGCCAATTGTTGATTATTGACTCCATTTGATCCAAGACTCAGGCTCAGTTTCAACCAAGTCTACACCACAATCGATCAACCAAAACTCCAAACATTTCTTCCCAAAACCGGTTGCTTCCAAGGTGCCCACAAAGGGCTGAGTGTGAATGATATTAGTAGCCCAAAACCAGCCACAAAGGCTAAGAGAAGGTGGCACAAAGCCGAGGGAAGCACGAAGCAAAGAAACTCTCTTTTCTCTAACAAACTCAGGGCTGCCCAATCTTCACATAAGAACATAAAATAGTAACGAGTAGCTTATAGGCCAAAGGGAATGGGCTTTAGGTTAAGGTAAGTAAGGCCCAATAGATAGAAATAAATGGGCTATCAATGCTAAAGTCATCTAAGGTAATGGGTCGGCCCATGAGCAACACTAATAAAATTAGGCTACTTCAAATAGGTTATAAGAATGATTTGTTCGATTGTAATGTTGGCATTTCACTTCACTCATGGCTGAGGCCTATGAAGTATAATCCAATAACTCAAAACACACAGTTTATACTTGCATAATTATTGTAATCAATAAAATTGGTATCACAGAACAGACCTTACCTCGTGTTTTGAACTCGAAACACATACCGTACCTGCTTTATGTACTCACCAGGGCTAAGATCAAGAACACACAAGTAGAAGCAGATAATCACAACAATCAATCAAAAGAAAATAAACATACCATGGAGATATCATATAAGATAACACAGATCTTTTCAAACATGTTCACACAGAACAACAGATTAACACCAAGTTAATCAACAAGCCAATACATATGAAACAAATACATAAATGACCCCACAGAGAAGATCTTACCACACTTATCATATCCTATTCTGTGTTGCTCCTATCTCGAGAACACATATCTCACCTTGTCGCCCACCATGCTTACTAGACTAATCACTCAAACTCATGTCTAACTGGTAAATTTCTATAGATCCTAAGTTCTTAGGATAATCCTTTATCACCACATCACTTCTCCAATCTAAGTGAATAATGAGTCTCCACATAACAGAAGTGATAGAAGGGTCTTTTTTACACTCCACCTGATCAGGGTCTCTTCACAGATAAAGGATTTCGACATTTGATCACCTCTCCAACGTGATACAAATGTCACACTCCACATCCCACGGTACAAACTACCAATATACCCCTGGGCATCTATATTCCACCTTACCAAAAGCCATACAAGAAACTACCAATGTATCACAAACCCACTATGCATGCAAACAATTATACAAAATAATAAGATCGCTCCAATTCATGTCAATGCAACATATAACCATGCAACCAAATTAAGCAATCACACACATGCAGAAATGATTACACACGGATGCACATGTATTAACTAGGGTTACGCTCAATAAGGCTCACCAGGGTTATCACTCGACAATGTAGCCAAATTCGCCTCACCTCTCATCTTACCATTCTGTTTATCCTTTTTGTTCTCGGTACAGTCCCTAATAAAGTGTCCAATCTTACAACAACTGTAACTTCGTCTACCACTAGACTTGTCCCATCTCTTGCTCTTCATCTTACCACCCTCATCACTCGAGTCACTACTTGAATCACTACTGCCTTGAGCTCTACCTAAACTCATATGCTTAAACTTTATTCTACTCCTCATCATATACAATTTACCATTTCTCTTGTATTCCCTTTCAACCTTAATCTTCATTTCCGTACTCCTAAGGGAATCTATGACAATCTCGGGAGTTAAGGCGTCCCTACTATACTTAATCGCATTCTTAATCTCTCTATATGACTCAGGCATAGAATTAAGCAAAATGATGGCTGTATAAGTTTTAGACACCTTCTTATCACAATTAACGATGTCTTGAACCAACTTGTTAAAAAGATCCAAATTATCGTTAAGATCATTTGAAAGATCCATTTTAAAGTTAAAAAATCTTTCAAACAAGTACAACTTGTTAGGAGTATATTTATGCAAATTTAAGTCCTCCAACTTTTGCCAAAGTTCTTTAGTAGAATTAAATTTTTCAACTTTTCTCAAAACAGTATCAAACAGGTGTAAAATAATTGAAGTGTATGCAAGTTCATCATATTCTTCTTTTTGTGCTTCTTCAAATCTTCAGGAAATTTGCTATATATGACTTTTGAAACCTTTTGTTGAACCAAAATACCCTTCATTTTTTGTTGCCAAATTAAAAAATCTCATTTTCCGTTGAAAATTTCAATTTCAAAATGTTAAGATATTTTGAAAAACAGAACAACAAAGAAAGCACAAATAGGTCACACAAAGTAATCCTAATGCAACAATATACACCATTCTAGATTCCTAGAGTTTCGTGAGACTCAAGATCTCAGATCAAGAGAATGTTCGAATGGGTCAAGTTCAGGTGTTCTAATAGAATAATCAATGCAACGTGAAAATATGTTAACAAAAAATTCAAATTTCCACGTAATACAGTCCCACACAAAGACTAAATAACAGTTACAGCACAAAAGCAATTACTAACTTGCAATCAAATTCAACACTTAAAAAAACAATTAATTCCTAAATTTCTAGCATTAGCAATGGTTACTCCTTTACGCTAATCCTAATCTTAATGTCACCTCACACAATGACGCACTAGTGCTTAAATTTAAACGGGATAAACTAATTTACCAGAGTGGACCTATATGAATCCGTAAATTACGAGAGATGCGAATTTACTGCTTTAGGCCGCAATTTATGGCCTAAAGTAATTCAGTAAATGTTTTATAGTTTTGATGGGGCAAAATCTTCCAAATTTTTCTACGTAACCTGAAACACGAAAACAAAAAAATCAGTATGTTCAAGAAATCAAAATAAACAAACTGCCTGAAGAAATCGTCGTCGGAAAACCACTCCACGTGCCACCGCCGTCCTCATACACCAGCCTTTCAGCTGTTCCTCAGCCTGCTGAGTCTGCCTGTGGTGTCCGTTTCTTCACCAAATCTTTGGATTCACTGGAAAACGCAATTGCAGGTCCGATTTTGGGAAGAAAAATTGACAGCTTCTTCTTCTTCTTCTTCAATTTCTGGTCGATTTCTGATTAGATTTTGGAGCCCAATCCACCACCAACGTGCTCTAATGCCATTTGTTGATTATTGACTCCAATTGATCCAATATTTAGGCTTAGTTTCAACCAAGTCTACACCACAACCGACCAACCAAGACTCCAAACCTTTCCCAAAATCGGTTGCTTCCAAGGTGCCCACAAAGGGCTGAGCGTGAATGATATTGGTAGCCCAAAACCAGCCAAAAAGCTAAGAGAAGAAAGTGTCACAAAGCCAAGGGAAGCACGAAGTAAAAAAAACTCTCTTTTCTCTATCAAACTCACAGCTGCCCAATCTTCACACTAAGAACACAAAATAGTAAAGGGTAGTTTATATAGGCCAAAGGGAGTGGGCTTTAGGTTAAAGTAAGTAAGGCCCAATAGATAACAATAAATGGGCTGTCAACCCTAATGCCGTCCAAGGTAATGGGTCAGGTCAAGAGCAACACTAATTAAATTAGGCTACTTCAAATGATCCAAATAGATTGTAGGAATGATTTATTCGATTGTGGTGTCGACATTTCACTTCACTCATGACCGAGGCCTATGAAGTATAATCCAATAAAACCAGTTTAACATTATCGCCCGAATTTATTGGGTATCAAAACCCAACACCAATAAGTTCAAAAGTTGGGTAGTTGGGAATATTAAGGACTTTTCAAGTGATTTTTTATTTGAAACTTAGCTAATATTGATATAAATCTAATCTTTCTCTCTTCCTCAGAAATGGAGATATTTTTTCATATGATTATTTTCTTATTCCAATCTAAACTATAACACAAAACATGTTCTGGTTTGATGTCTTTTTAGTGCTTTTCAAACATGTTTAGTAGTGTTTTGTGTTGAACTCTTATTGTTGGTTCTCATCTAATCGAATTTGGACATTTCTTTTGGCATAAGTTGACAATGTTCACAATTGATGAAGCGAATAATAAAAATAAAATAAACAAATATCAAGCTGTGATGAACAGTGAATTTTTTCAGCGAATGAGACTCTCAATGGACCATCACGTGGTGACTCTTTAGCATTTATCTTCAAGAGCTTGTTCATAGATATGTTAGCTAGTTACAAGTAGCCAAACACCACAATCTTGTTCTTTTCTCGCATTTGCATTATAAATTCAAGAGATTGTCACAATATTATCATTTTCATTGGATAATCTCTATATATGCTCAGAACAATAATTTATTTTAGATATTTATTATGTAGGTAGAAACTCCAAATAAGAGATGAACATGTGATTATAGTCTAATTGATTTCAAATGAACACTATGGCACGGTGGCCTCTCTAGATTATTATTTATTTTTTATTTTTTCGATTCATGTTGAACCAAGGAATACACTCCATGAACTTCACCCTTTGCTTGCGAGTTATATGGGATATGCGAGGGGAACAAAAGCACGATAGGCTCGCACCAAGCATAGTCAAGCCATTTTCCCATTTAGGGGTGCTAAAAACTGTTATTAAGGTGCACGTAGGAAAGCATGTTTGAAATCAACATACATTTTAGAATATATGAGGATACACTCTACAGTTTTGCATAATATTATCAGCTTCTGATAAAAATAAATTATTGAAAGCACATCCATACAATATTGTCTAATTTACCTAACCCCCAAGAATTTCCCCAATGACAGAAACCAATGATATTTCTACCGTGGTCCAATATCCAAACAAGACTTTTACAATGTACATCCATAAAACTGAACTTGAACCAGTCACTGTACAACAGTAATCCTACTACACTTACCTAATACTCATCTCCTCATTCGTGTTACTTCCTAACCTATTTTTTTTACCCATTTCTCTTTATTTCAGGAACTATTGCAATCACTACAATGAGCTACTGAAACCAAGAAATTCTGGATTATCAAAAAGAACGAAGACTAACCAAATAGATGAGAGGCGCTGGAGGTCGGTGGTGGAAGGCCGAGAGACTGAGAGACCGTCTTCTTCTGTGGTTCTGTGGCGAGACTGAGATGCCGATTAGTGATCTCCTTCAATGGTTTTAGCCTTCAGGTCTGGAGCCGATTATGGATCTCCTTCAATGAGAGATGATTCTAGATTAGAGTTGGTGATTTGTGTTGAGAGGATGAAGGATTGCCGGATTGATTGGAATTTAGGGCAAGAGAGAATGAAGGATTTGTTTAGACGTCTTTTTCATTTTTTAATCCAAATGGGTCGGTTTGGGTTGGCAGGTTATATGGATTGGATATTTTTTGGGTTGTTGGGTTGGAATTGAAATGGGCCAAAAAATTGTACATACTCATTTTTTGTTGGTGCCAGTATAAATGATGGAAGGAGGGATGGGGATGAGGAATGGTTGAGATTCACACCGCCCATGGTTGTGGGGGAAGAGAGGGCGACTGTAGAGGAAAGAGAACAGATTTTTCAATTTTTGATTTTTGAAAATAATTTTTCAAAATGCCAAAAAGAACATATTTTCAACAATCTCAAAATGGACCCTCAAAACACAAAATACAAAATGAATTGAAAACTCAAAATACAAAACTGCATTTTTTGGATTGGGATTTTTAGTTTCCTGGAGGATTATTATTATTTTTTCTTCTTCTTCTAAGTGCTTATCTTATAAAACATTGCTATTTTCAACTAGTCAAACTTTATTTTTAACCACATATTTTAAGGAACTCACAATTTCTTTTATCATTTTTATCAAAATTTGCAAAAACTTTTATCAAAAACTTCTTGAAACTACCCTTGTGTTAGGAAGCCTATGAATTTTTCTCTTGTCAGAGATTTTGCCGGTCTAACTTCGATGTCCTTGTTTTATTTCATTATTCCTTTACACTTTACACTTTGTACTTGATGAATTATGCAATCTAAAATTATCTACAAAAACAAATAAAGAAGTTTTATTCTAATCAATTCATGCACATTCATATTACTTGTACAATGTACCGTTATATATAATAAACCACAAATTAAAATTAACTTTAAAACATAAAGCAAAAACACAAAAATGATTTTTTTTTTTTTTTTGGAAAATGCTTGTTTAAAAAATAAGAAAGTTTTGTGAGTTAATGTACAAAATTATTTTATGAGTAGAATGTTTGATTAAAAATGAATATGAACAAAAATGATTTCAAATAAATTGTGTTAAACAAATACTTAATATTCTATCTTTTAAAAATAAACCACATCCGTATTTATTGAATTTTTAAATTATCTTGTCATTAAACTTGATAATGCACATTGGTTCACGTAGCATGGATACATCAGAGAATCAACATTACGTTGTTGTTATATGTAACATTCAGTATCCAATGAGAACATCATACGTTCCACAACATGAATATCCCAGGTTATTGATGTTACATGTACATGTCATTGTTCAATTACAACGAATCTCAACATTTGTAAACTTGCATAGTATCACATGCTGCATTCTTTTCACTGTGAAAGTAGGTTTTATAATTTAAATCATAATATGTAGTATTTCAAATATTTAAAAAAGAGCATAATATTTCTAGGATTGTAATATAAGCAAACGACAAACAATCATTAACTGGGGCTTTATACTCCTAAACACTTATTACAACACAAGGCTTAAATTGCTTGCTATATTAAGATTAATGTATAAATGAGGTAGTAAACATGATGGGAGGTTGCCTCACCTCGTCCCATCTCGTTCCACACCTCTTTATGCAAGGATTGAGGCAGGGAAAGGGCGATAAAATCCTCAGAGGGGCCGGGATGAAGGGTCTTTGCCTTCCCAAGCTATATCCAATAGATATTGACAAAGTTTATGGGGCTTTGAGATCATTTCCATATGGTCAGCCTCATTTATCTCAATCACTATTGTTGCTCCAGCATTTTCAATCACTATTAATCACGCTTAATTGATTCATACCTTTCATCAGAAAATGTTCTCCGCTTTGATGAATCTTTCAAAAATGTGGAGCCTGGCCTCATCAACTCTTTTGCTAACACCACATCCTACCATAATGGATTGAAAATACTTGTTGGTCACTCAAGGTAAAGATATCACTCAAATTTTCCTTAGTTATAAAGTTCGCCTTAAACTTTAAATTACTACTTTTTTATTTCAGGCATATACTTTTATAATTTAATGGAAATTCAACTTGAAAAACCT
>CAIGRQ010295347.1:0-14642 GCA_903798375.1 Fraxinus sp. D2006-0159
AATGGCATGTGCATTTGGGATTATGAACGGCCTTTTTTCTTTGAATGTCAACTTTTGTGCAGAACACACAATAGCTACCACGGAATTTGTCATCTTCTATTTCATCTTCATTGTCATCGTCCTCCTCCTCATCAGTTGTCTCGTCTTCAATTTCCTCTGCAGCCTCGACCTTCCCATCATACCTGACATAACTGAATCCATACCTTGGAAAAATGAGCTTTATAAGTTGTTCCAGGTGCTTGTTGCATTGTTCCCTCCATTTCTTGACGAATGCAAAAGGTGCAATGACAAGTGCTGCTCCAACCCCAAATCCCAAACCCGTGAATACAAACTGCCAATCAAAATCTAAACTTGCAAGGGTAGGTGCTGAATTTGGTTCTAAGGTGTTATCCTTGCAGCTTGTGTTCAAAGGAAACCCACAAAGTTCCATATTTCCTTCATAGGAGACTTCTGAAAAAGTTTGAAACTGACGACCCTGGGGGATCTTCCCAAACAACATATTGTAGGACAGATTCAAGAATGAAAGGAATGTTAGACTTGTGAGCTCTTCCGGTATTACTCCAGTTAGCTGATTATTTGAGAGGTCTAGCGATCCAAGCTGTGTGAGATATCCAATTGATTTTGGGATTTGGCCCGTGAGAGCATTATTTGAAAAGTTGAGGATGTAAAGAGAACTTAGATTCCCAACAGTGTCTGGTATCTGTCCTTCAAAATTATTGCTCGAGAAATCAAGGACCGTAAAGACTGAGAGGATTTTCACGAACTCCAGTTCTAACCCTTTAACGGTTGCTGTCACAGTGTCCTGATAATAAAAGTTGCTCAGATTCAGAAAGTCAAATCTCAGGTGGTTGTGATCAAGTTCAGCATCATTGCCGAGCATCATTCCTCTCCAACTTAAGAAGCATTTTGGGTATAGATTTCCACTGAAATTGTTAGAAGCAATATCAATGATTTGAAGATTTCGCCAGCTGTTATTTGCCCCAGGATGACACCGAATGTCTCCATGGAATTTGTTGGAACGCAGAACTAGGACACGCAAATTGAATGAATTTTTCAACATGCATGGAAAGTTGTCTTGAATGTTGTTGTTTCCAATACTCAAGACTTCTAACAATTTGCAGTTGGCGAGGGATCCTGGAATCTGCCCTGATAAATTATTCCTACTGAGGTCTAAAGTTCTTAGACTACAACTTGGAGAAAATGAATTCAGAATGGTGCTGCTGAGTTTGTTTCTTCCTAGATTTAGTACCCCAAGAGTCTGACTATTAATTGATAGTAGACAGTTTGGTATCATTCCACTCAAGGAATTGTTGGACAAGTCAAGAACTTGAAGGTAACTGGCTTTGCATATGGATTCAGGTATGGCTCCCGTTAGACTATTATTTGAAAGAGAGAAGAAAAAAGAACTCAAAACGCTGTTGCCAATATCAACTGGAATGGAGCTATTGAAATTATTCCCCGAGTAATCTATATAGATAGCTGATGGCGGAGGGATTGGCAGATCACCCTGGAGCTGGTTTCTATGAATGTCTAAAACAGAAAGACTGGAAATATTGTAAGGTTTTTGCAGATCTCGTAGGAGATTGTAAGAAAGATTTAAATGAACAAGGCTTCCACGTCCAACTTCCCAAATCCAATTAGGTATTTCCCCCTTAATTTGGTTGTCTGAAAGGTCTAAGAAGGTCATTTTTGATTGGTTTCTCAGATCAGGAAAACTTTGTAGGTTGCAGGAAGCTAAGTTTAACCTGGTTAGCTGTTGAAACGAATATGAGCTCGAAGAACTATTGCTTGTATTGATTGACAAGCGATTGTGAGCAAGCTCCAGTCTCGTGAGGTTTTGGAGGTTATGGATATTTGCCATTTGAACAGTGCCGTTAAAGAAATTGGAAGAAAGCAAGAGAACATTAAGTTTTCGAAGTTCAAAGAAAAATTCGGGAAT
This sequence comes from Fraxinus sp. D2006-0159, assembly GCA_903798375.1. Lineage (NCBI taxonomy): Eukaryota > Viridiplantae > Streptophyta > Magnoliopsida > Lamiales > Oleaceae > Fraxinus > Fraxinus sp. D2006-0159. The sequence continues at coordinate 1,940 of CAIGRQ010295347.1, forward strand.
CGCCCCTTCTAGAAGATTACTACTCAGATCGAGTGTATCTAATTGAGAGAAGGGGGTAGTCGAAGATTCATTGACTTGGCCACCAAATTGATTGTTAGACAGTTGGAGTTTCTGCAGCAATGGGAGCACAAACAGAGCGCGTGGGATGCTTCCTCTGAGTGAATTATACCCTAAGTTCAAATATACAAGATCATTAAGTCCCTCAAAATTCCTGGAAGAAAGTGAACCGGTTAGACCATTACGAGAGAGGTCTATATGGGTAAGTTTCTTGGACATATTGAACCATGGAACAAAACCAGTGAAATTGTTAACTGATAAGTCCAAATAAATGAGTTCGGCGAGATATGTCATCATGGACGGAAGTTGTCCACTGAAATTGCAATTGGACAGATCAATCCTAGACAACATTACAAGGTTACCAATGGAATCAGGCATTGGACCTGAAAAGTTAGTGTAGCTAAGCATGATTCTTCTAAAAGATCCGCGCTGAGGAAATTGGGGCAGATTGCCGTTAAGTAACTTATTATTTGACAAATCCAGATTCTGTAGAGTGGGTACCTGGAAGATTTTATCCGGAAAGAATCCTTTCAAAGAGCAAGAGCTGAGGCTTAAGCTTGTCAATCTTGTGAAATTTGCAAAGAAGTCTGGAATTGTTGTGGACAGATTGTTCTTGTCAAGGCGGAGAACTGAAAGAAGATGAAGCTGTGAAAAGGAAGAATCTATTGGACCCGAAAGGTGGCAACTAGACAAGCTCAAATGACTTAAATTTGGCAAGGACGAAGACAAAGCCTGGCACCATTCATTCCCCGGAGCTGATATATTAACACCATCGAGATAAAGTCCTTGAAGCTCTTCAAGGTTCTGAACAAGGGTTTTCAGATTTGGATTCTCAAGTTTCAGTGGCTGGGTCCCAGGGAATTGGGTAGAGAGATCAATAGTAACCAACCTCGTCATCCTCAAAACCTCAATTGGAATCAGTCCAACGAAACCAGCATTTGACAAGTTCAAGTATGTCAAATTCACAAGATTATAAATCACGTTTGGAATCTGCGTGTGGTTGAATCTGTTAAAAGCCAAATTCAGCTTCTCAAGATAGTGAAATCCAAAAAGACTAGTCGAATTCTCAATTCCACCAGAAATCGATTCGTTATCCAGTTCCAAACTGATCACATGCCCTGAACTATCGCAGGCAATCCCCTTCCAGATGCAACAATCCTCAGACTGATTCCAGGTCACCAGCTTGATCGAATTTGTCTGGTTGAAGGTGACATTGTTCTTCAATTGAATCAACAATGACCGTTGATCATCAAGACATTGACCAGAAACCAAGACAGTATTTGTGCCTGATAAGATTTGGGAAAGAAAAGCCAAGAAAAGCCATGAAAACAATAGATTGCTCATTTGTTGTCAAGAACACCCTTCAACTTCAATTTCTGCCTTCTGGGGCTCACAACTGAACACCGTTTGTTTGTATTTCACACTGAAATTCCAGGAGAGAAAATTCAAGGTAAGACTGGGAACTCCGTGTTTTATCTTATTATGGGCCTCGTACAAGATTGTATTATACGAGTTTATTGTTGGCCCCGGCTTTGGAGCCTACCATATTTACACGACAAATCGTGACTCTGCTCTCTACGTTTGAATTACATGTATTTTATATTTGAGGCAAGTACTGGCATTGGCGTTGTCTCTCTCTCTCTCTCTCATGTAATTCATTGACCAATTAAAGTGATTTTTATATATTTTGTTTGGCTTTTCTCGTGTTCTTAATATTTTTAACTAAAAATACTGATAAATTGACTAGAATATAGAAAATACTGTGTACTTGATTGTAAAATTTACTGGTTTAATGTTATTGTTATTTGTGTTTAGTTCTCGAATGATTTTCCTCTCTTCTTTTTTTTTTCCCAACCAAATCTCAGTACCATTCGTGAGAACAAAATAAAGGTTTAATAAATAAAGAAAACGATTATTTCTCTTTCACTTATTTCAAAGTACGTATTTATCGAAACTAATTAAGTAAATATTTATTAATTTGTGATTATGCTTAAAGTCATTGAGATGATGCCTATGTGTATGCTTAAAGTCGTTGAATCTCTTTCATGTAATTCATTGAGCAACCAACGTGGTTTTAATATTTTGTTTGGATTTTCTTGTGTTCTTAATATTACGTATTAATCGAACCTAAGTAAATAAATTACTTTAAGAAAGAGAAAAATGCATTTCGAAAAAAAAAAGGGGGGATCAAACATATGTTTACTTGACATTGGAAAAAAAATAAGGTAATGTTTTGGTATGTTTCCATCATTGAAATTTTTAACAATAATGCTCAATTTGAAAAATTTTAAAAAGATGCTTCAATCATTTTTGTTCAATATTTTGTATGGTTCATATGTTCAAACAAATAGGTAAAGAAATTAAAAACTAAAGATGTATACATTTCATAGACCATAGTAAATTAGAAATAGAAAATGAGCAAAAATAAATAAATATAAAAAATGAAATGAAAAATATGGGTAAGCAAGTCAAAAGGGGTTTGTTAGTTCAACATTTTTACACTAGGTCGGTTGTCTTGTTGTCATGTAAATTATGATTAGTTGCAAGAACCCTTATTTTTGTGAGCAATTGAGATGCGTTAGAGGTGGCAATGGATCGAGTCAACGTATGCACACGAGCTCTATCCAGCTCGCGAGCTCGTGGCTTGTGGGCCGAGTTGAGTTTCGGCTCGCGAGCTGGTCAATTTTTATTTTTTAAAAAATAAACTTTAAAAAATAAATAAAAAATAAGAATTTTACTTGGTGTACATAATTATTGTACATATGAGTGTCCATAGGAGCCCCACCTCATGTGAGGGTTACGGATACCCCTATGTACACTTAGCATTTTTCAAAAAATAAACCATTTACCTTGAACGAGCCCACGAGCCATCCTACTCAACTCGTGCTCAGGCTCATCAAGTCTATTTTTCACAAGCCGAGCGATCGAACCAATGAGCCGTTCGACCCGTTTGCTGTCACTAAGATATGTTGAATGCTTATTTTTGTAATTGATTATAATTAATATTTTCTATGAACGATTTTTTGTTTTTTTAACCTCCTATAAATGTTTCAATAGTTTTAGCAATTTTATATGCATTTTCAGAGTTCATATATATTAAATTATAATTTTGTTTGCAATTGATGTTCCCCCTTTAAACTTTTACCAAATAATATGTTTCAATTTTCTTAATGTTTTTTTTTTTTTCCTTTTATCGAAAAATAAGACATGAAGTATTTTCATGGCAATCCTTTTGGAGTGTGTAACACACTTCATATTTCAATATTTCAAGGTTGACCATACAATTTTTCCCGTGATTCAGATCAGCTCATTTCTATATCAATTGAAAAATCTAAAACGTCTGTATTCTAAGTAATCATAAAAATCCATATTAATTTTCCTATTGGGTTCCATTATTCAAAAAATATTATTTTTGAATTTATTTTCAATCACACGTTATCTCACGCTATAATATTATACGTAAAAAAATATTAAAAATCACACATTCTCTAAAAAATTACTATTACAAAACACATTTTCTTTAAAAAATTATTTTTAATGGACCCCAAACATGTCTACCACCTTACCTTCCAAGGAGTTCTACTCAATTTGAGTTGGTTAGTGAACTAAGGTAGCTCGACTGCATAAATCTTGTCTCTTTACCAATACTTGTTGGCACATATATATTATGAAAACTCACAAACAATTTTTTTCAAATTGCAACATTCCAATTAATCTAAAGTGCACTCATGGTTCGTAATATAAACTTAAAGAGTATTTTCAAAAGATTCTTTAAATACAAAATGATCTTTATTTTAAAAAATTAATGTTTGAAAATTAGCTCCAAAAGACATTCAATTTTAAATAAACAGTGAGTTTGACTATCCAAATTTATATTATCTTCGAGAAACATTTTTTTTTATAAAAAGCATTTTACACATTATAGAGAGCATCTTTAAAATTTTACGTACTTCAACAATGTTATTTATTTTGGTTCTTCATTTTACTTTTCTCAAGAAACATTTGTTGATTTCTCTTCATATTTTATTTTACATAATTTTTTATATGTTAATGACCAATCAATTTGAGCAGTTTAAATAGTAGAGTATTGAAATTTGTGATTTATTAAATGCAATCATTATAATAAGAATAGAGTGTGAGTTTGGCTCTTTAAATTTGGATACCCAAATTCATTCTATATTTTAACTTTTTAAAATAGAGGGTTTATTGAAGCCTTTCTTACACATTAACTATTTAAAATAAAGAACATTTTGTATTTAACTTGGAGAGAAACTCACTATTTATTTTTAATTAAATATTATTGAAATCAATAAGGTGCATACTTTAATGCTCCGTTTCTTAAATGATTCAAATCACATTTAAATTGATTGATCATTAAAGTTTTACTCTCTAAATTTAAAGATAATCTCTATTACGAATAAGATGCTCGTGTTGTCACTCGACCACCAAGGATACAATAGGTACAAAATTGGATTGAACTAAACAAATATTAACATGATTTTAAGTTTTTAACTTCTTATTCTTACTTAGCCTCTGTGTGAGCCACATTAAAAATTTTATTCTCATTTTCAATCACATATTTTTCAATAAAATAATATTTTTTCATCACATCAATTACTTTTCCTTCTTTATCAATCACACATTCTCCATCAATCTACTATTCCAGAATACATTCTTCCAAAATAATGTGGTTCAAACACACCCTTAGTCCCTCCGTGGTATGGATTAAAATCTAAATTTTAATTTAAATCAAAATTAAAAATTATTTTTAACCACATATTTTATGAAATTCATAATTTTTAACTATATATTTCACCAATTTTTATCAGATTTTAATCACAACCAAAAAAGGCGAGCATCAACAACTACGCTCTAATAAACAAGTAATAAATGTACCTAATCCATCGCCAAAAAAAAGTTGGTGGTTGTAACTAATATTGACTTCTAATATCTATGTTAGGGTGGGGCACTCCCACTTGGGCAATAGAAATTGTTTGACAAGTTGTGAAAAGAAAATAAATAAATAAATAAATTAGTAAACACTTGTAAAAATAAAAATCAAACCGGACATGAATACTACAGTTCGTTATTCATTGGGCACTTTGGAAAGTTTTCAATACATCATCAAAATCCAGTCTTCCCAAACCAACCCAACTCGACTCTCTGAGTTTGCGTGTTGACTCGGGCCCCTAATGTGGCAGAAGTCTCCCTAATTGTCTAAACTTTCGGATCTTTCCCCCACATTCAAAGTCTACATATATTGTGACTTACAAGTATAATAACAAGACTAATTGTAACTCTAAATGGAGGAAAATAGAGAAAAGTCTCCTACAACCTACGAAAATATCTCGAAGACTTTACTTATTTGGTCACCATTATTTTTAAAATATATTTTGCTATATCTTATTTTTAATCACATATTTTTTAATAGAATGATATTACACGAAAGCCCAAAATTTTTCTCATTTTTTAATCATACATTTTCCATCAAAATATTATTTCAAAATAATTTTTTATTTTTTAATAGAATGATATTACACGAAAGCCCAAAATTTTTCTCATTTTTTAATCATACATTTTCCATCAAAATATTATTTCAAAATAATTTTTTGGCAAAAAATGGGGCTCAAACTTTCCTACAAGAAAATAAATTATTTATTTGAATTTATCTTTACAAAAACTAGATGAATTGAATCGGCAAAGTATCATAGTAGCTAAATGTTTTTTTCCCATATTATGTGACATAAGTACATTTTGAAATAGTGGTCTGATAAAGAATGCATAGTTAAAAAGTAAAGAATTTTTTTGAATTTGCGTGTAATATTATCTTATTGAAAATGTGTCATTGAAAATAAAATAGTGAAAACTGTAATTTGAAAATAGCGAGGACCAAACAAAGTCAAAATTTTATGTGTCAGAGCATCTCCAACAACCTCTCTATTTTTAAAAAGAATATTTTATCATTTGGAGATCATCTATAAATTTAGAGAGTTAAAATTTTGAAGTACTTCAACAAATTCTTTATATTTAACACTTAATTTTACAACTCCCAAGAAATATTTATTATTTTTCTTCATATTTTATTTGAACTAACTTTCCTTTAGATTATTTTATTGTTTTTCTACATTGAAAATTGAAATTTTTTGAATGCATTTAATTATAGAGAGTGATTTGGAGAGTCAAACATATTCTCTAAATTAAAATGTTAATTTAAAGAGTCTCTTGGAGCATGATTTTAGATGTTGACTCTTTAAAATAGAGAGCATTTCATGTTTAAAGAGTCTCTTTGAGATGCTCTCATATCTCAGATTAAAAATAAATTTAGCTAGCGTGCTAGTGAACTAGTATGTTGACGATAAAATCCGAAATTATAAATAAGTCTTTATTCCATTTAAAATTTTAAAATTTTAAATGAAATGATTTAATATAACTCGCGCGAATGTCACCTTTCCCATTCTTAGCAATGCCATAGGTCTTACACATGAAAAAGCATCTTGAACTTGAAGATAAAATAAAATTTATTTTTTCTATTATTATAGTTTAAATATTTTCACGCACGATACCCCTGTTTGAGCCCCATTTTGATGAGAAAATGTATTTGAAATAATTTTTTTCTTTTAGAAAATGTATGACTATAAAAGAAAGAAAAATCCTCAATTTACGATAAAATTATTTTATGGGAGAATATGTGGTTGAAATAAGTTTTGAAAAAATGAATGCTAAACATAGGCTCAATATGGTGTCGTTGTTTGAGCCCCATTTTTTTTCTCAAAAAATATATTTTGAAATAATGTTTATGATGAAGAATGTGTGGTTAAAAAGTAAGAAATTTTATTAAAAATGTGTAATTGAAATGGGGTCAAATCAATGTTCAATAATTCATTTTGATGAAAAAATTAGGGCTAAAAAAAAGATTGAAATTTGTGTGTTCAACTATATCCCTCATCTATTTTGGAGAATTTCAAGCGCGTGAAATATAATCATTCTAATTTTCTTTAGAAAACTAGAATAAACAATTTTAACATGTGAAACAGACGAAATTTTACAACAGTAAGTAACATCAAAATATGGGTGAAGAAACTAGAGAGGGCTTTCAGCTTGATTTTAGGAATGACAATTTGACTTGAAAAAATTTGAGTCTAGAGATGCCCAACTGTAATTATCTTGTTATTTAAATAATTGAAAATTGTGTAAAATCATATTTGCCCCAAAAAATTTTTTATATCCACTCAGTAGCTCAATTCTAAAACTACCCTAGAATTTATTTTGAAAAAAAAAAAATAAAACACATAAATGGGGAGAGTGATGAAGATAAAAGTACAAATTCGTATATGCTTCCAATAATGGGAGCCCTGGTTGCAACGGTAGAGGCAGGAAAATGTAGCTGTTGCCAGAGGTTGCGATGTGGTGGAGGAGATGGTGGTGGTTGGATCAAGGTCCAAATCCACATGGTCAAGTTGGAAGGGTGGTGGTTTAGAGAGAGGAGAGGTGATGTCGATGATGATGGTGTATAGGAATCCAAATCTAGTATCAGGTTGGCTTGTTGGTGGTGGTGGTTCAATTTGGGTGTTTGTGTTGAACGATGTTGGGTGTGTGCTTGTGAGTATTTTAAAGAAGTATTCATAGAATTTTAAAAATAAGAAAAGTACTTGACGTAATTTTACCTAATTTTTATTATTTTCGGGCTTAGATTTGTCTAGCCCACTTGGGACTGATACACTCGTACATTTATCAACATGAACTGTGTATAACAGTATTATGTTTGCAAGAATGGCAACATATTAGTAAATTTCTTCCATTCTTAGCATCTTATACATGGTCCTTGTTTGAGTTTCATTCATAATAATTTTTTTTTTTATTTTTACCATGAGTTCACTTTCAACTTTACGAGTGTGTTTGATGGAGAATGTGTGGTTGAAAAAGAAGAAAAAATTATTGATGTGATGAAAAATATTATTTTATTGAAAATGTGTGATTGAAAATGAGTAGAAAAATGAAAATATTAATGTAGTTCAAACATGGGCTACATTTTCAAAATAGAATAATTTTAGTCATAAATTTGAAAAATTGAATTACTTTTTTACCACACATCTTCCAAACAAATTACTTTAGTCCTAACTTGTTGTTTATAAAATATACAATTGTACTACATGTACAGAAGAGAGAGCCACAGAATCCCAACAGAATAGACACAATAGTGGGGGTGGGTGGTTATTTTTTTTTTCAATATTTTACTCATATGAGTTTTTTCAATATTTTACTCACATGGGGGCCCACCCATGTGAGTTTTATGGCGGAGTTTTGTTGGTAGAATTTTGTACAAATGGAAAAATTCTAAAATATATTTGGTCATTGTTTGAGTCACATTAAAATTTTCATTTTCATTCTTCTAATCATTTTCAACCACACATTCTTAATAAATTAATATTTTTCATCACATCAATAATTTTTTTTTCTTTCTCAACCACACATTCTTCATCAATCTATTATTTCAGAATACATTTTTCCAAAATAATGTAATTCAAATTTCAAACACACCCTTGATACTCCTAGAAAAAAAGTAAAGAAGACAAGTGTTAATCAAACTTTATTACCAAACATATCAACACTGTTTAATAGTGTTATAATAACACTGTTATTACATTATATTTATTCCAAATATAAAGAAAAAATAAAGTCTAGATCTAGCTCATGTGATTAAAATGAACGTCTCATCAGGAAAATGACTTGGTGAAATGGAGTGATGAAATCCTTTTGCTTTTCAACGGAGAAAGATAATAGAGAGCCCTAAACATGCGAAGTGGACTGGACCTTCCTCTGCCCAGTGCCTGCCGAGCCCAAACCTCTTTCGTACATGGGCTAAGGTTCACTATAAATAGAGCAATAACCCTAGATATGTCTGGTTATCTCCCCTCCCAAATTACTCTCTATCTTCTAGGGTTCTTACTTCTAAGAGGAGGCATCGAGTTTTATTTATCTCCCCAACCATGAGAGCCAAGGTAAAATCTGCTGAATTTCACTAAATTTATTAAATAATGTTCGTTTATCTATCTCATTTTCCCTATACTTTATCTTAATTATTGTGTATATGATATTGAATCAATCTACATTGTTACGATCGATAACAGTGGAAGAAGAAGCGGATGAGGAGGTTGAAGAGGAAGCGCCGAAAGATGAGGCAGAGATCCAAGTAGTCCTGTCCCTGAATTTCCCGAGCATCGATCACTTTGGCTCTTTTTAATGGTTTCTTATTTTCATTGTTGTTTCGATTTCGTTAATTTCAATCTGTTTTAGTACTCTAGTACATTTTGGCACTGCATTTGTATTCCTAGTATCCAATCCACGGATAGTTTAATGATTTTGAAATATCATTTCAATTTAATTGCTGTATTAATGTGCTTTACTCCTTTTTTTCATTGTGAGTATTACAGATTCCTTATGCTTACAGACTATAACTTGGATTTCTTTTTAGTTGAATATGAGTTATGTGTAACCTTTTCCTGATGTATTATTTTGGTTCGTTAACATTAAAATAAGATCACATTGCTGGTGTATTTAGAGGGTTTTTCTAGTGTGAATTGCTCTCCGATAAAGGTTTTGTATGAGTGAAAAGATGTATTGTTCATTTCTTGCTAGGAATGAAGTTTATATATTTGAATAAGTTCATTGAGTTGTATAGTTTTGGAGTTCATCATGTAGTTATTTCATGCACAGAGGTCCTCTTAAGTCCGCCTATGACTAACTTTGTTTTCAAATATTTGCTTTGAATAAGTCCTAAATGTACAAGAACATCAACTTCTTTGAAGTTCTTACTGTCGGTTATTTATGCACCTTGATACATTCTTCTGTCCTCCATTTCTTATTGCTACTCGATCTTAATTATACATTTTTCTCTGTATTGAGACTAGGGGTGAGCTTGAAAACCACAGCCCGAAAATCCGACCCAATCCGAAACCCGACCCAATCCGAAACGGGTCGGCTTGGATCGGTTTAGGGATAAATCCGGTTCGGGCTGGGTAAAACAAATTTAATTTAATTGTTGGTCGGGTTGGGTTTGGCCCAAAACTGACCCGACCCACATAATCATCACTCTCTCCATTATCCCCAACAGCCTCCACAACCCTGTCGCTCTCTTCTCCTACTTCAACTTCCCCTTCAGATGTTTCTTGGTTATTTCGATTAAAATTTCTTTGAAATTCTTGTTCTTCAACAAGCATTGGGTTGTTCTTTTCTTGCCGAGCAGCTATTACGGGTTTTACTGGGATAGAAAAATTCGAATGTGAAAATAAAAATGAAAAAGTAAGTTTTGGAATCAGCTGGCATTGAACCGCACCCGTGCAAGACTGCAAATTTTCCAAGTATTACAACAGGTTCACCATTTAATTATTAATCCACCATTTACTTCAGACATTAAAAAAAATTCGAAAAAATTATGCTGATATGGTAACACACCAAAGAACTTACCTTCTTTTTTCGGTTTCTGCATATAATCAGGGCAGGGAACAAATGGATGAGGTGAAATCTTAATATAATTTCATGGTTTTGGTTTGATTGACTATATTGAAAACACTTTTGTTTGGCCCAGTATGCTATCATGCCTTGGGGTCTTTATGGAATTTTGGAGTATCTAAAACAAGTACGCTGAATCCATTATACCGATGTTTGTTGTCGTTTCTTTGAATATCTATTTCTTACTATTTCAATATTTCTGGTTTGAATTTTCAGATTAAAAAAAAAAGAGGAGAGAGCGTCTACAAAATCAATCAAAAGAAGTTTTGGAATCAGAAATCAAAATAAAAAAGGGGGACCCACGGGTCGGGTCGGTTTTGGATGTAAGCCGGATCGGGTCGATTTTGGATAGGAGCCCAAACCCGGGTATATCGGGTCGGGTCGATTTTGGGTCAAACTCCACTCGACCCGACCCGACCCATTGCCCACCCCTAATCCCATTTATAGAATTCCAACTCATTGTCGTTAAGAATCTTTTCTGCTACCCGATGGAAAAATACGTATTTGAGCATAAAATTCTCCCTTAATAGAAACTTTAAATCTTATTTGTTTGAAGGCATGCATTTTAATAGATGATTGAAGCAGGTGGAAAATACGGAGGTAGAGGTCCAAGAAAAATTCTGCTTGTACAGAAATTATTTTGCCAGAAGTTTTACTAACGCTCACATGAGGTGGGCTCCCATGTGAATTAAATATTGTCCAAAAAAAAATGGGGTCCACCCCCATGTGTGTGTCTGTAATGTTTTTTCTTCTTTTTTATCTTCATTCTGTAAGTGTAGACTTGCTCGAGGTGCAATATGCTTTAGAAATAAAAGAAAGCCTCTTAAACTTTTGGGGAGGGGATCCATACGAGTGGTCAATTTTGGTGAAGCCGGGGAGTTGTCTTCTTCAGGTTACTCTAGTATTTGAACAATCTTAAAATCGAAGTCGACGGGATGGGTAGGGTAGGGTGGTTCCCACGTTGCAGAGTCTTGAAAATGGAAATGTTGGTACATGTTGGTTTTATATTCAACTTGGGGTTGGTATATGTTTTGATATCTTTTTTTTTATTATAAAAGGAGAGATGAGACAGAATCCTTTGTAGTGACGAGTACACCTTTACTTTCCAAGACAATTGAAAAGCATTTGTTGGACAAGTGGGTTCTATGCATAATATAATGACTGTTGTGGCGGTGGTTGAGCGATTAAATTTGTATAAAATGATATATTTTTATGTTTTGATTGATCAATATTTTGTCACTTCTTTTAGTGCTTATCATTTTTTTAAATTGTTACTTTTTTTAATCCCTATAACTTTTTTGAGTGACAAATATAAGTTTTGATTGATGCTTTGTCATTTTTTTAAGTGTCATTTTTTTAAAAAAAATCTTGTCACTTTTAGGCCGTTGGATTGCAAGAGTGGAAAGAAATTATTTTCCTAAAAATTGTTTTACTAGAAATTGTAATTAAGTGTATATGATTGATATAATTTTCCACCGAAAAATTTTAAAATTTTTTGTTCGTTTGACTTTGTTTTACATGAAAATTGTCCATTAAAGTTATAATTTTTTTCACATTTGGTTATAAAATTTGTTTCCATTGTCAAAAAGTAAAATTAAAAAAAATTCTATAAAAATTATTTTTTTAATCAAAGTTTAGTGTTTGTTTAGTTTTGTTTTACATGAAAATTGTCCATTAAAGTTTAAAAAAAAAAAAAAAAATATTTACTACTAGATATGAAATTTGTTTTCGTTGTAAAAAAAAAAGGCCTAGAAAAGTTTTTCCCAACAACACCAAATTTGAGGAAAATAGGGATGGGTAGGAAAATGTTTTCCCTAGAAAATTTTGACAATCAAACAAACCAAAACCAATAAAATGGAATTTATTTTCTCAGTTCTAGAGAAAATTTGCTCAATCTAACAGGGTCTTAGAGTGTTTGTCACATTCTTGAATAGTGCTTCTCACATTTTTGAAATTTGTCACTTTTTATTGTTTGTTATTTTTCGAATATTTTTCATAAATTAGGGTCTAGAAGCATGTATGAATTATTCTTTGACAAACGATGTAAAGCCAAACGGCCCCCTATGAATTACAGGGCCTAAATCCAATGCACTGTAGTCCCAACTGTCCAAGGACAAAAATACTAGACTTTTGCTCC
>CAIGRQ010295366.1:0-12745 GCA_903798375.1 Fraxinus sp. D2006-0159
ACTATTTCCCGAAGGTCGATCCTTTCTCGATTCTTGATGATAGTCACTTAGACATTCGACAACTCCCAAAGCCTCACTCAAATCAATGACCTTCTGTCTCTGAAGTTCTGTGCGTGTCCACGGTTCCAACCCTTCCATGAAGGTGAATATCTTATCCTTTTTTGACATATCTCAAATATTCATCATATGTCATGGAAAGTCTTTCACATACTCCCTGATAGGGCTTGTATGTTTCAGTTCTCGTAATGCTCGACGTGCCTCATATTCCACATTTTCAGGGAAAAACTAAGATCTGATCTCTTCCTTGAGAAGATCCAAAGAATCTATTTGGACCCTGTAGGCCTTAATATTAACATACTTTGTCCGCCACCATAGTTTTGTATTCCCACCAAGATACATAGTAGTTGTTGTAACATTTCTCGCTTCGTCTTTGATCGAAACCGTAAGAAAATCTTGTTCCATATCGAACAAGAAGTTCTCAACTTCTTTTGCATCGCGTGCCCCTCTGTAGGAACACAGTTCTGGAATTCTGAGTTTATGAATAGGCTCTTGAACTGTGGCTTGCCCGTTGCCAACCACGCGTTGAAGCACTAGTAATTGAGCTCCCAACGCTTCCACCTCATCCTGTAGATCAGATATGATAGCAACCGCTTCAGTCATTGCTACGTTAGCCCTCTGGCTTTCATCCAGTTGGATGTGTAAATCCGAATTTTCGTCTCTGCTACCTTGACTTTCTCTTCGAAGCCCTCCACGACATAGTACAATCTAGTAGTTGTCTCATCGAGCGCATCCACGTGTTGTTTTGTAGTCCTCTTTTGAACATCTACCACCTCTGTGGTGTTCGAGGAAATGGGATTCATAGCTTTCTTTATTGAGGGTCTTAAGCCGCAGCTCTGATACCAACTTTCACGGGTTGCCTTTCTTCTTAGCACAGAAATGGATACCGTGCGGCATTAGTCTGCTCCGTTAGACTACCTTCCCGCCTTCTCTCGATCATTTCGGGACGAAAGAAAATTCGATTACAATTTAAAGAAAGCTTTCAACATAAAATTGAAACACATTGAAAGTAACTTGATCATTGATTGCTTGAAAGCTAGAAATTACAAAAGACGAAAGCAGGAAATTACTGCCAGTCTTTATTTATTTTGTTGGAACTTTCATTCTCCAAAGTAGAGTCCAGAGGACTCAAACCCTAACGACTCTTCTAATGAGCTTCTATGTGCATCTTGGTATTTCAGGGGAAAGTTTTGGAGTCCATTCAATGATTGTTTTTAGTTCCTTCAAAAAGTACACTAGATCAAACTTTTAACCCAATGGATAATAATTATGCCACTAAAATGAAATTCTGATTCCCAAAGATGTCTTACATTGGTGCAAGAATCCATTTCAAGTGTCCTTGAAGATAGATAAAACTTTGGATGCCAATCGTTTTCCTACAAGTCCGCATTGTATGCACTAGCATCAATTACAGGTAACCGCACAAACTTCACACATTATTGTTGAATGATTTGTGAAGATATACTATAATCTCATCACAAAATGAAATGGCCACAATGACATTCTCGTAGTTTTAACAAAAAGAATCTACATCCATGGAAGAGTGGCCATAAAAGGTATCGGTCTACTATTTGTATACCTTAATTGTTTGTCTGCCCAACTACCTGGAAAATGGAAGGTAACAAAGGTAATAATCAAACCGTCAAGCCTTGCCTTAAATAAACGCCTTCAAGAAAGCATTCGATATTGCATTTTTGCAAGACCATGTGGAATTTCAGTTTTTTTAGAGAAGAAACCCATCAATAAGCCAGTCTTTAAGAATGAAAGATCTTGGAATCCAGTGTGTTAGTCCTTTTGAAAGCATTCATTTATCAGTAGGTCATCTTAATTGCATCCATTTTCATATATGGTCACTCATTCCAGGCTCAATCTAAAGTTGATCATTAATATCCATGTCAAACTCATATCACTATAATTGGCATATAAATCCAAAGATAATAATTCGAGCTATCTGAAATCAATGCTTCGTGAATAGGTATTGAACGACAAAAAGCAATGAGGAATCCTCTTCTGGTTCTAACTCACTGCTGGAATAACTGAAGACCCTCAACGTCAACAACCCATTCTATTTGTGAGTTCGTCAGATCTCCCACTTCTCTTCTTTCTCGAGTCTTCCTAATCACTACGAACCCAATTAGTAATAATGAAGCCTCATTCATGGCTTTTGTGATCAAGTGACAAGGATTTGAACTAGATATACGTATCTCGAGATGAAAAGTATGTCACTTATCAAGGCCCTCTTTTCTTTTATTTTTGGAATTCAAGGCTCCATTTTCATTAACTTAAATTGCTATGAAATGCAGATGACACAAACCAAGGAATACAATAAGTCGCTGTGGTCCTAACTATGAACAAATGCATAGTGAATCCTATGCCCAGAAGTCCCACCATGCACAAAGACACCTGGAAGTGCATCCACGTGACAATCACCCTTCTCACCCAAAATCTCAGAGAGAGAGAGAGAGAGTGAGCGCTGTTTATAGAAATTAGAAAATTATTTACATATTCACCATTTCGACACATCAAAGTCATAAACAAGAAGAATAATACAGCAAAACCATGGAATAGAATGTTCTTTATTAAAGATCGCGAGAGAGAGAGAGAGAAAAACGGATGCACTTATGCAGAAATGTGTGTGTGTGTGTGTGTGTGTGTGTGTGAGAGAGAGAGAGAGAGAGAGAGAGAGAGAGCTGTTTATAGAAATTAGAAAATTATTTACATATTCACCATTTCGACACATCAAAGTCATAAACAAGAAGAATAATACAGCAAAACCATGGAATAGAATGTTCTTTATTAAAGATTTTGGTGGGGTTTTTTGACCAAATCACAGTGCATCAACAGTCTCACAACTAGTTATGCCAGTAATTTAAAAAGCAAATAAGCAGCTTCCGGAAAAGTATTAAAAGCTTAAGAAAAACAAATATTAATTCGATAAAATAAAACATACCTTGGAGATGATGGATAAACACAAGATCCATAGCCTGAACATAAAAATACCAAATAAAATACTCAAATAACAAACTTCCAATGCAAAAATCAGGGGAAAAATGTAGAGGGTGGGATTACAAACTTGGGTCAGTTTTGGCTACGGTGGCTGTGCCAGCAAATGAACAGGAGCCAGGGGCATTGCCCCTGCGCTGATAATAACTGTTGTAGGCATACGAGGCATGTGCTTGAAACGTATTGGGAAGATAACACAGCCCAGAAGATTGAATGGGTCCACAGTCCGCACCTGCCCCGCATGCGTAGTCAAGAGCTATCTGTAAAGCCTGATCGGTCGCATCGCTCCTGGCCACACACCAGGTGGCTGCCGCCACCATTGAGGCTGAGAAATTGGTGGCGGTGCACAGCAAGAATACCAGTGCCACCACCACTAACACCTTTAACAAAGCTGCCGCCGTTGCCATAGCTGGCTATGATGAAAATGTGTTTGAGGGGAAAAGGAGCTTGTGAAGTGAAATGAGTGTAGAATGTAGGCACGGAGAGAGAATCAAGAATGTTAAGTTATTTTTCTTTACGTGTTTTGTTGTGTTTCTTTCTCTTTTCTGCAGGCTCTTTTCTCTGTTTTGCTTTTTCTTTTGGGGTTTGAACGAATTAATTTTTCTGCTACTTTAAGGCTGCATCTCCGAGAAATCATCGGTGGAGTCTTGGATTTCAATGTGGTGATGTAAAAATTCTGGATTTGAATGTGCTGCTGCAAAATTTGTCCTAGTACACAAAATCTACACTTGACAAAGACAAGTAGACTAATTTCATTTCATAAATCATTTTTTGACATTTAGCCTCCGTTTGTTACCCATATAAATTTACTAAAAATGAGAAATATGACCGTTATACATCAAACCGTTATACATCACATCAAGCCTTCAAGTTTGAATTTCTATCTTTTGTGTGGACCCGATAACAGTTATATTTTTCATTCTCATTCTACAATAATGCGCACCAAAAGGAAGCTTACATTCTTATTTCCACATTTTATTAAAATGTAATTTCAATCAATTTTTTCAATTAAAAATTATGAAATGACGAATATACCATTCTCTTTAAATAAAACAAAAATAAATAATAAAAAACTAATTGCAACCATAATCCTAATATTTTTTAATAATAGTAAATAAGTCTCAAATAAATTATTCTAAAGGTAATTAGCACATAATATCCCAACATTTCACTATTATTGCAAAAATGTACATACCTTTCTTTTTTCGACATTTTCATCCTTAATTACACATTTGATTGCGCAAATCATCATTTCTATCCATTTTCATCCAATTTCTGAATAAAGGGCTATGAAATGATGAATATATATTCATATTTAAATAAAAAGTTTAAATAATTAATTACAATCATAGCCCCAACTTTTTAAAAAAGTGCAAATGAGTCCCAAATAAATTATTAAAAAATTATAAATTATTTTTTTTTAAAAAGTGAAAACGAGTCTCAATTAAATTTATTAAGAAATTAATAAAATTTAAAAAAAAACTAAGAAGTGCAAACGAGTCCCCAAATAAATTATTAAAAAATTAAAAATGATTTCTTTAATGTTTTTTAATAAGAGATATTCATTATTTCACAGCTTTTTATTGAAAAAATTGATGATTTGACCAATCAAATGTGTAATTAAGGGTGAAAATATCAAAAATTGCAAGGTATGGACTTTTCGCTATAATAGTGAAAAGTATGAACGTTATGTACTAATTATCATTTTAATAATTTATTTGAGATTCATTTGTACTTTTTCAAAAAAAAATGGGACTATGATTGCAATTAATTTTTTTTTCTTTTTCATTTTGTTTTGTTTAAAGAGAAGGGTATATTCATCATTTCATTTTTTTTAATTGAAAAAATGGATGAAAATTTTGAGCAATAAAATGTGAAAATGCCAAAAATAAAAAATAAAAGATAATAACGTTTTCCACAATAGTAGTGAAATGTGGGGATGTTATTTGTTAATTACCTCTGAATCAATGCTAAACAAATGATTACCTGATTAATTAACATCAAATTTAGCGTTACATGCATCAGAGGGTTTTTGTGAGATTTTTGAATTTTATAATCATTTATCTAGCGAAGGCATTAATTTTT
Source organism: Fraxinus sp. D2006-0159 (assembly GCA_903798375.1). Classification (NCBI taxonomy): domain Eukaryota; kingdom Viridiplantae; phylum Streptophyta; class Magnoliopsida; order Lamiales; family Oleaceae; genus Fraxinus; species Fraxinus sp. D2006-0159. Next base: position 5,146 of record CAIGRQ010295366.1, read on the forward strand.
GTTTAGAAATAGCGATCTTAACGGAACGGGTGGTCATTCCATTCAACCACCTCCATCAAGGATTTTTCGGGATCCAGAATTCATGTATTTAAATTGAAATATAAACAAAATGAGAGGCGAAGCGAATATGGGATGCAATAATGTTCTCCTTCACCGCCTTGATTCCCCGACTAACTAGGGAATCCTTGTTGTGAATGATGAGGCATTTTTGTCGCCGCTATTAAAAAGTATCCAACGAGATGAAAAGAAAGAATATTTTCCTTTTTAGAATCGAACTCATTTATGTTACACCAAATTCTCTTTTATGAAATTAACCCCTAATTCATTCTTGTAAAACATTTTTCCCCTCGAGAAACCCAATAGATTTTCTACTTCGATTCTCTCCCTATTTTTCACATTCTCCTTCTTGAATTCAACTGCCCTCAGATACTCTCTGTAGACACTTTGAATTTTTTCCATAATTGATCATATATTTCCTTTTTTTCTCATATTATTCATATATATAGTACTAAAACTATGTCTACTTTTATGATATATGAAAGTTTTAAATTATTTTGGCTCACGTGTGGAATTACACAATTAAAAGCAACAAGTCAATTTTTAATTGTTCTAGATGACTAGATTGAACAAGTCAATTTATCCTAAATTTGAATATCACAATCAATAATTAAAGCAGTAAAGAACACCAAAGATGATCATGGAGAAACCTCAACTAGGTTAAAACTTTAGGCACTTTGATAGTCAATAATCCACTATAAATCGAAGCAAACTTAAGGTACAGCCCAAACGTGTCTACCCCGTAGAACTTTTGACATTAATTCCTACAGTCTCCCTTGATCCTACTGAAGGTGCACTCCTTAAAAAAAAAAATCCAGACTCCTGGTTTATATTTTAGCCTTCTTGGACTTCGTGCTCCTGATGCCAGATCCCGACTCATTGTATCTCACCTTAGTCCTCCTAAATTTGTGCTTCTGCAACAACTCCCGATCCCTGATATCGATTTATCTCCAGTGGATTAAATGGTTTGGTGTTGGATTAATAGATCTTGTGTGTTTTGATCTATGATTTTATATAAAACAATGTGGTTTGATCAACAAAATATGTTTTGGAAGAATTTATGGATCAAATAATGTGGTGATTGAATGTTGAAATCAATGAATGTTTTGAATCTTCAAATGAATAATCTCTATGGAATAAAAATGATTCAACATACTTCTGGACGTTTATAGGGTGGGATACATATAGGGAACAGTATTTGGGATGAAAAGGATTGAAAAAAAGAGTTTTGCCCAAGCACCAGGTCAGCGCAAGGCGAGCAGCATCAGTATTTATATCATAACTTTCTCTCTCGATATCTGATTGAGGTGATTCAAAATGCATTGAAAAGCTAATTCAATGGGATATAATTCTTCTAAAATAGTCTTGTCCAAATTCCAATATTTCCTATGTGAAATATGCATTGCAAGTTGAAACTAAGAATTTGGAACATAACTTGTGCAGCTCTTTGACACTCTTTAGACTTCTAATTACATTCCCTTGATCATATGTGATCTTTTTTGATATCTTGGACTTCTTCAAGGACTATACTACAAACCCATCTCTTTTAACTTTAATTAGGATTCAATAACTCTATTTTTTTACTCTAATTACAACTATGTAAGCTCGTAATACAATTTAACTAGGACTTAATTTTGACTAAAGAAATTGTGAATTACAAATTTAGAAATTGACAATTATAATTTGGACTTAACAATATAGAAATACATATTTTCTTTATTTAATGTACGGTAGACAAAATTTGTTGACTTGCTAAGAACTGAACCTTAATGAATAAGAGGAGTTCACTACCACTAAGCACTAATCGTGCTACATGACATTACTCATTGTATTAGGATGTGAAGTTGAAACTACAATTCAATGCTAACCATGTAGCAGCAGTGTAGTAAAACTATTCACTAGGAAATACATTGAAAAGACACCCTAGTCTAGTGGATTTACTACGTGTCAAGTTATAGAATTAAGCTAAACCTACAGAAATATTTTCACAGAACTTTTACATAATACTCACATAGGTGGGTCCCAACTGTAATAAAAAAATTGCAAAAAAAAAAACCCACCTACCCCCCTATTTTGAGGTGTCTGTAAAACATATGTTAAAATTTCCCTGTACACCAAGGGAGATTGCAAGTTATATGACAAGGGGACAACTTAAGCCTGGTCGAGAAAAGGTATTAGAATTCGAATCAATGTATCAGTTGGCATAATAACATGTAGAAATTACATGCAACCAGAATTTTAGAGATCAAAATTCAAAAATCAAATTTAAAATTTATTTATACAAAAATCAAATCTTAAATCAAACTTTTAATATTAGAGTCTGTTTGGTTCAGATTAAAATCTGATTTTAATCCAATTAAAAATCAAACAATTAATATTAACCACATCTTTTATGGGTCCCATAACTTTTCAACCACACATTTCAAAAATATCTATTACAATCTACTAAAAATCTAATTTTAATCACCACCAAATACCCTCTTAATAATAACATTATAAAATTAATTTATTTACCATATACAATTTTAATCTCAAACCCTAATTATATCTCTCAATTCTCTCTCCAAACCTCGCATCTCTATTATCTCTTCTCTCACCATCTCTCTATCCTAATTATATGATGAGGGGACAACTCAAGCCTTGTCGAGAAAAAAAGGTACTAGAAGTCAAATAAATGTATCAGTTGGCCTTATAAGATGTGGAAATTCCATGCAACCAGAATTTAAGAGATTACAATTCAAAAGTCGAGTTAAATGTTTCATTGACCACTAAACTTTGGATTATGTCACGGATTACTCATCGAACTTTCGGAATTGTCTCGCTAGCCACTGAACTTCACTCCGTCCAGCTCCATCACTCACCCTTTTAAAACCGTTAGTAGACGCATCTATGTGGATAACGCGAAGTCCAGGTGGCCAGTTAAATACGTCCACTTAATTTCCTATATGCTAACTCGGTGCCAAATAAGCAAAGGCACATACATACACGCCAAACCCAATTTGAGAACTTCCCCAAACCCAACCCGTAAGGTCTGAGAAGCCATTTCTCCCAAATGCCCTCAAGAACCCTAAATCAGCAAATTGTTCCAATCGGCGAGAAGATTGCGGCGAAAATTCCCAAACCCGATCGGAATCTTTGAATCTTTGTCAAAATTATCAGATTGGTGTAAGTTTTTTGTCCCATACTTGAGATTTCGTCTTCTATGAACTTTTTTTTTTTGACTAGTTTAGTTTTTTATTTTCTGCATTCTATATGTACTTGATGCTGTGTGGTTGTAAGCATTTTTTCCTTCTATAAACATTTTCCTTCCATTCATGTGTGGCTGTAAGGGCCCTTTTTCCATTTGCCTTTGATATTTTAGTTATGGAGTGTGCTGTAATTAGTCTTGTGACATGAATCTTGTGGAAAATAATTTGTGCAGTCGACCCAAATTTATTTGAATAAAACTAAATATGTTCTTATCCTGCTATATCTTTATGGAAGGTATTCTCAATATTTTTCTTGCCATATTTTGGAGATTTGTTAATGTTCGATCTGTCCAGTGGAGGTATTTGCAGTATTTTTATAGCATGCTTGACAAATTTATGCACTTCATTTCCTCAACTACATGACTGACCACACATGAATATATACCCACATGAATTTTTAGGTTGAAGTCCTGATTTCGTTTTCCTTTTTTGGCTGCATCAACAGATTATAATGGGGGAAAATAACGAAGGGGTTTGTCATGGTTGTCGGAAGTCGGACCACTACTTATTGGATTGTCGCAAGGGAAAAGGGGAGAAGGATAACGGGAAACAAAATGAAGGAGATTCTTGAAACTCAACCATTTATGTTGTTGTCAAGTTTGTGTAATTCAATGGTTGTATGTGAATTTCATTAGTTTGGAATTTATGTTAGTGTAATTTACTAGTTGTTTGTTAATTCCAAACCATTTGGAATTTATGTTTGTAAATTGAAGTTTGTGTAATTCACTGGTTTTATGTTTGGAAAATTTGTCATCAATGCTTCTTTCAAGAGCTCCATGGCACTTGACCTTCAGCCCCCGTTTGGCACTCATTTCTTTCTCATTCTTTTTCTCTTTCTTCATTTCAACCATACATTCTATCAATAAAATAATATTACATATAAACCTAAAAATTTTACCTACTTTTTAACCGCACATTCTTCCATCAATCACTATTCAAAAACACATTTTTTTGAATAAAATGGGTGTCAAACACCCCCTCAGTAAATCTTTCTAAATGGCACATTATAGCAGTGGTAAATGAACTTATTGAAGTGGCCAATAACTGTATATTTGTGCTTGATTTTTACATTCATTATATGGGTATTCACAAGTAATCAACTCTAACACCACATTCTTCTTCATAAGAAAAGAGAAAAATAATGCAACCCTAGAATAAAAACACTAGAATAATTTGAAGTAAGCCAATGTCAAAATACATACCGAAGCTGTCATTTATAACAATATATTTACAATTTACATGCCTAAATCCTTTACACTGGACAAAATAATATTTCAAAAGCATTTACACAAAAAACCAATGTTGTGTGGCTTGTGCACACGTGGGAACAAAATCTAAAAATCTGTCAAAATGTCGTTTGTTGCAATAAAAAACAGCAAAGTAGATGGCAAAAAGGCCAGTAACTCCCATTTTTTTAGCATATATCCAAAAAAAAGCAAATCTGACTTCAAAATTTCTTCCAATTGTTGTACTCTTCTCTGCGCGTCGTCGTTTTCTTGCCCTCGAAGCTATTACATTGGCAGATTCTAAATCTCCCTTCTCATTCAAGTCGTCCACAACATCGTCAAAGTTCACATCTTCGGTTGGAACTTTAGGAAGAACTGACTGCATGCGTGTTGATGCTGGACCAAATTTTAGATTGCTGGATCCAACTTCACGAGACACCACGGGGTTGGAATGAAAATGGGAAGTTTGTTCGTTCATGGGGTTGTGGTCCTCTGATGCTCGTTGTCCCCTGTCCGGTAACATTTTACCCTGCATAATATGTAAATGAAGATATATACATAGGATAAGTAAATAATATCCAACCTTGATATAACTCTCTAAGCTATATCATTGATTTTCATAACATTATTAATAACTTATGAAGAAATATATGATCTGTACAGATAACTAACTACAAAGTGATCAAGAAAACTGCAAAGCTAGTGCAAGCCATAATTTTTTTTCCTCTTTATTCTGAACTCTCAACTTCATCTTTGGCAACAGGCAATTTTTTTTTTTCCTCTTTTGTAATTTTCTAAAGTCTTCCTCATATGCATGAATAAAAATTAAAACTGTATTATTATTCATGCTAACCTCATCAGCCTTAGATAAAAAGTAAAACTGTATTATTTTTATTTTTTGATTTAACTGAATAAATTACAAACGCCATATGGTGGAAGGGCATGCAGAAAACCAAATCATAGTCGGAGTCAAGATCATTACTATCAAGTAGGCCAATCAATGAAATTGTCAAGGCACCTCAATTAAATACAATAATAGACACTGGCTTCAGAGAACAATAAGTGTATGTTTGCTTCATTTAAAAATATGTACATGGTTCTGCTCAAATAAAACACATAATTGTTAGAGAATTACTTCATTTACAGAACACTTGACATTACTCTGTGGATAAAGCCTCACAGCTAGAAGAATAATATAGTTTCATTTCAAGGATAGATACTAGGTTCAAATATATGTTTCTACTTCCAAATTCGATGCTTTATGGAGATGAAAAATGATGGGCAAAGTACTCTTTAGTTTTATCACCACTATTAATAGATCTATGCTCCTTCTAAGACATCAAAAATGATATTTGGCCAGAACAAAAACCACCCACAGCACCATATAATTCCCAATCAAACATGTACTCACTCGTTCGTCAACCATTCTATCGCAATGTTTCTTGCAACATGCATTACAAAGCAATTGGATCCCACAAGGATAGACGCACCAATCCCATGAGCCACCGATATTAAATTTCATTCAATCTACCACATATGTATTTCTTTAATTCACCATCCAATTAGACCTATCTTGATTGCGTGGTAGTTGTTGATTTACTACTATTGATTGTACTGCATTATCCAATCCTTGTAATACTTGTCTCCTAATAGAGGTGTAAAAACTGTACCTAAGAGCTTCCATTCATTAAAAATGGATTCAGTTTTATAGCAATAAGACCATTCTACCAAGTTTGGAGGTAGGGTATCCTAAGAAACAACCTTAATCAATGCCCTATCAAACAGAACTTATCATTTTTACTTTACATTATTACTGCCACTGGTGGAAACGCCTCTTTATAATGATAGAGAAATTGAACCACAAAAATCTTATATAACCTTCCAAAATGAATGGGTTAAATTTCATTATCTATGCTTCCTCAATCTGAACAAGAAAAACATCTCCAATTTACCTTCAATACTTCCGTCCATGTACAGGTAGAGAACGATGCAGCTTGAAGTCAGCTTCTCAAATCAATTCTGGTTGGGCTCTCTGGTCACAAACGACGGGATGGAGACTCTAGTCGGGTTTGGAAATTTTCCACGCGGTCTTCTCACCGATTGGAACAATTTGCTGATTTAGGGTTTTTGGGGAGATTTAGGAGAAATGGCTTCACGGTTTGGGGAAGTTTCAAGATTAGGTTTGCCACATAGCAAATTAAGTGGACATATTTAACTAGCCACCTCCACTTCGCGTTATCCACGTAGACGCGTCTACTAACTGTTTTAAACGGGGTGAGTGATGGAGTTAGACGAAGTGAAATTCGATGGCCAGCGAGACAATTCCGAAAGTTCGATGAGTAATCCGTGACATAACTCAAAGTTCAGTGGCCAATGAAACATTTAACTCTCAAAAGTCAGATTTAAAATTTATTTATACAAAAATTAGATTTTAAATCAAACTTTTAATATTAATAACAGTATTATAAAATTAATTTATTTACTATATACAATTTCAATCACAAACCCTAATTATATCTCTCACTTCTCTCTCTAAACCTCGCCTCTATTTTCTCTCCTCTCACCATCTCCCTATACTCTTCTCTCACCATTAAATCTGAGCTAGTGGAAAGTGCAACCATGGTTGCCACCCAAGCGACGGCTGTCATCGTGAAGCTTATCGTCGATCAGGGTAAAGGTTGATGAGAAAAATTAGTCCGTGTCAATAATCAAACTGTATGATTTTTCAATTTTTCTCTATTTGGTTTGGGTTATTTTTATTGCACCAAATATTGTTAAATTTGGGAGAAATTGTGAAAGTATTGGATTTTCAAATGATTGAAGCGACGATGAGCACGGTGGCTACTCAGTGTGATAGTCCTATTTGTGAAATATGGTTGTGGTGGCGAGGTGGTGGTGATATTAGTGGTGGTTATGGCGCGGGGTCATGGTTGCTACGAAATCGCGGTGGTGGTTGTAATGTTGTCAGTTTGATGAAGTTGTTACTCATATAAATAATCGTACAATAAATACACTACGTGGCAAATTGACAAGTTCCAATGAAGTCCTAAGTATAGCCAAGTGACAAAC
>CAIGRQ010295400.1:0-13510 GCA_903798375.1 Fraxinus sp. D2006-0159
CCAATGTCGAATTGCCTGGACTATTACATAGAACTCCACATCATAAGTACTGTATCGAGACTTCGGATCAGATCAATTTTAAGCCCATGTTTGATAGCAATTAAAATCAAGATTTTAATTTAAATCAAAATCAACAATTAATTTTAACAACATATTTTATATGTCTCATAACTTTTCAACAATACATTTCATTAACTTTTATTAAAATCTACTAAAAACTTAATTTTAATACCCACTAAACAATGATTAAGAATACGTGCTTGTAATAATGAGTGAAGGTCGCCTCATGGGGCATAGCTGAGTGGTGCAAATGACAGGAGACTCTTTGTGGGTACCAATATGGCTGCTCTTGTACCCTGACCTGCTGAGGTACATCTCGCGATTTACCTTCTCCACGATACTTTAGGGACGGGGCGATGGAAGGACCCTCAAGATTAGGATTCAACTTTAATAATGAGTGAAGGTCCAGTATTATTGGATGTACGTTTGCAATGCCTACCACTAGAAATTGTTGTACAATAATTATATTCGACATTTAATTATGAAGCATTATTCACCCGTGCCTTCATTGTCCAACTTCCCATCGTGAATGATTTGTCTTATTTAAGTGGGATTGGTGAGGGTATTTTGGGATCTGCACTCAAGTTGATATAAATACCAACTCTTCTAATTAATTGAACAATCATGTTACATGTATACTTTTTTTAACATCATTCTTTACATCATGTCATGTGACGACATCATATTAGACAGTTTTGAAAAAACGCATACTTTCCCGTCATCAATTTTTTTGAAAATAACGGAGTGCCAAAAATAATGTCAAAATTTGAGTGTACATTTAACATTGTTCTTAATTGAAAGACTGGATATGAATGGTTCAAATAAAATTGGTAGGTTCACGTCTCAACCATTTTTAAAGGGTTGAAAATGAAATACGTCATTTTTTCTCATGCAATAGGAGTAGTAGTTTCATAATTGATCGTCTTATTAATTCAAACAAAATATGGAGGGCTAAATTAAAAATTCGATTAAATGCTAACGGTTGAATTAATTTTTATCAATTCTTCAACCTATAATCTGGCTATATTCCACCCATTTAATTTTCAATTGTGCCATTTAGTCTATGAATTTTTGAGGGATAATTGTATATCAACTACAATTTTTGTTAATCGTACCATATTTTAATTGCAATTAAAATTCCAAAAATTGCTTATTTTTGCTTTTTTGTCTTTATTTTTCTGGTTACATTCTTATCATTTTCTCTTTTAATGAATTATCATATCTTATCTTTGATGCTGATTTTTATTCAAATATTTTTCAAGTGTGATTTGAAATAATGGAAAATATTTTGTCAAATTTTGTATTTGTTATTAATTCTTCTTATTTAAAAATGCAGAAGAAAATAAGTCTTTATACGCCTTCCTAATAGATTTTCTCGACCACAAATGTAATCAGATATAAGATGTAATAATTAATTGAAAATTGGACATAAGAATACGATGAAAAAAAGAAAGTTGGAGATGTAAATACAAAAGTGAATAAGGGTTGGAATCCTTCAGTGGAATTAAAATATGGTAAAGTTAAGAAGGTCTAAATGTAATTAGTCAATATTAAACCTCCACGTGTCAAAGAAACTTCAAATTTGCCCTCATTGAGTATTCATGAGATTTGAAAAATAGCCACTTGATTCATAGTATATTATTACAATTATGCTAGGTGTACCGGGTGGGGATTGATCGAACCCTCACCGGCACCTCACAACCCCTGAACCCCCCACCGGCACCTCACAATAGGGGGGCGGGCGGGATTTTTTGGGTAATTTTTTATTACATGCGGGATTCATTCATGTGAGTTATATGTACAAATTTTGTCAACCCAACCGGTACAAGTGGCTTAATTGATAATATTATATAGTAAAGGTTGAAACTTGAATATCATTTTCAAATTTTACTTAACAATTATTTGGGTTAATCGAATTTTAAAAGATTGACACGTGAATATCATTTTCAAATGGACCCAACCCGCACTATGGACAAAGCACTCCCATATGTACACTCCTCTAGGCACCACACATCTAAAAACCTAGTTTCCTAGTGATATCCAATTGTAACCCAACACCAAGCATTTCCCACATGGAAGTAATAGCGAACCCACCACTATTTATTAATAGAAAATTATAACGTGCATTAAATTTTTGTAGTAAATATTTCATGTTTCATTTTCATATCAAGGAGGAGCTAATTACCCTCTTCTTAAATAACAATATTATTGACAAATAGTTCATCAAAAAAAAATATTAACTGATGTCTGACACATGTACAATTTTCGTAAAAAATGACGAAGAGACTTGAACATATATCTCATTACTAAAAAAGTTTAAAGATCGTGTACTTATTTAAAATATTATTTATTATAATATCCTCGAATTCAATTATTCTGATGGAATAATTGAAAGTTAGAGATGGGGAATGAAATACTGTTTGTTTGAAAAGTGTTTATAAATAGTTTAATTATACATAGATAGAAATGAAATATATAAATGGATGAAAATTATTGATAAAAAGTGATTTAACCAATTATAAACCGTTTATAAATATAAACCAAAAATAGGTGGCTAAATAAAGACCAATACTGATTTTTATTTATTTATTTATTTTTTAAATGCTTCTGAAAACCATTGTCACGGTCGAAAGATGTTCAGAATTTACAACTTTTACATGTTCTAATTTACGTGGAGTTCAATCAATACTACCTGTCCAATCAGGGACAATAAAAGGCCAAGAAAATTTTGAATCTATTGTATATTGTCCTTGCATTCTCATTTCTGGCTGTGATCATTATTGTTGAAGACGTAATAACACTCATTTTTATGAATAGACAGCTATATTCTATTGGGTACTATTGTAAATACAAGTTTATATGCTCGTCAATTAAAAAATGTCTAATTTTGATAACTATTGTAAAAATAGTCAAATTTGATATCAAATTATCTTTTATACCCTTAATGAAAATGAAGTTTTTTTTTTCTTTTCAATTTCACACTTTTCTAGAAAAGAAGTAACTTCATTGAGAAGCTACAATAATACAAGATAATACATGATGGGTACATGTCATTTCATTATCTATTAGGTAATAACCAAATATTATTTTTTTTGATAGAAATGAAGATGATGAAATTGAAAAACCAATAACTAAAAAAAATAAAAAAATTCACAGACTTCTACTTCGAAGAAAATCATATTATTTTGTTTTGAGAAATTTAATCGCATCCACAATACTCAATAGAAGGTAAATTTTCTTCGAAATCTTTTTTTTTTATTGATAAATTGTATTTAATTGTTGTTATGATATACATGATGTAAATTGATTATAAGATTTGTAATTATTTGATATTTGTTGTAAGATTCTTGTACTTTTTAAATCAAATTCATATTTATTGTTTTGTTTTTTTAGCATGATGTCATAACCTATTTAAATAAATTTGATGGATGGATTTGCGATGGTTGTTATGTATTGACACTGCAATTAATGGTGGAATAAATTCTTTGCAAAAATGGTTGTTGAGGATGAAGAAGATGATAAATGCAAATGGTGAATTGTCTGACCGACATATAATTATCGACATTTTATAAATATCGAGAACTACAGATAAACTATAATTCTTGACGTTTCAAATATCGAGATTTATGTTACAAACTTAGTGAGGTTACAAAACATTTTTTTTTACCATTGACCACATTTCTTACGAGTAGCATGTTTGTTTTAGGTATTCGTGTTAGTTAATTTTATTTGCGCTGATGACATGTAGATATGAGAGATGTTAAGAGATTCGTTGTCTCCCATGGTGGTAAATTCATCAACATAGAGGACGAGTGGAAGTGGTTTAGGAACCGAACATCTATTGTTATTCGAAGAGACATTAAATATAAAAGAGCTTGTCAATAAATTATTCGAAAAGCTTCATATCAACATCAACATGAGGAGTTTCTTCACTTGAAGTTGGATGAAGAAGATTAATTGTGGTAGAAAATTTTTGTGAGAAATTGTGTTTGAACATTGTTTTTGAAGAGTTTTGCATACTTATATAGAGGAGTAAAACATGGTGTAATTTCATTACAAGACTACACACCAACCCCTATTTATGTCATCACAATTGATTGACATTTGTTTGACATCATAGACCTTGTATTAATGATGGTGGATTACATAACAAGACTACACACCAACCCCCATCTTGAGAACTTTTTGTTAATGATAATGGATTTATAACACACATTTAATTGAAATCTTATTAAGGAACCTCTACGTGTAATTGGTTAGACTTAGTCTTGACATTTCAGGTTGTCATTGTCATTTCAAAAGTTGTTATCGATATTTGTACCCTGTTTATCACAACATTTGACAGCTCTTGTAACTAGAACGAGATTTCATTCCATTTCCATCAGCTCTATACATTTCCAACATTTCTCGAAATTAAATACCTGTTATTCTTGACAACTGAAATTCCAACTGTCACGAACAAAAATTCGTAAATTGTACACGAAATAACCCATAAACAACATGCAATTACTAAAACTAAATACTATTTTTCCCAGTTCACTTCAACATTCTTACTAAAAACTATACCATCACCCAATTTTTTTTTCTAAAGATGTTTTACAAAATAACGTTGCAAAACGTTTGCCCAAAACACAAGGTGCCATGTTATATCAACATCATAAACTAACTATGCGTCCCTCTTACCCCTTCTACAATCAGACCGTGTGAATGGAGTCCGCGTATTAGCACTGAGCATCTTAACTCTAAGGGATCGAGGTCGAAATGGCGGTGGAGCATTGACTGTAGGAGGTTCTGCGATGATGGCAACCACATCTCACGATTTTTTGGACAAGTCGTCAATGTTACAAGCTTCTATTTCGGATGCCTCGATATGATGTCCATCAGCCGCAGTGTTTGACAATGACGTTTCTTCGTAGTCATCACGTACAAGTATATCTCCGCCGTCTAAATCACAACCAAATCCACCGTACTCATCACTCACCTTATGTCCCCCAATTTCTGTAGCTACATCATCGAACCTACGTTTCATCATGCTTATCTGAGTAGTCACATGGTCCTTCATGCTACACACATGATCCCCCATTTCCTTTTCAATACTAGTGAACCTCAACCGGAAAAGCTTCTACATAAAGATACTTAACTAGAAAAGCTTCCACTGTCTTTTCATCATGCAGCTCGGCCTTCTATTGTGAAAAGTAAAAAATAGAAGCATCCAACTCCAAGAGCCTCAGCGCCACAGCAACAGTTGTTTGTGGTAGCCAAGGAAGTTGAGGTATAGAACCAGAATAAACAAATTCACAAGCAGAATCTCCCGCTGAAGCGCAATAGCTCAATAATTCTGCAGTTGTCTCGGAATTTGTTGACAAATAATCACATTTCACGGCATCCTCAAATTGTTTCAGGATCTACATGAAATATTTGAAATGTTCATCAATCCCTCATTTGTTATCTAGTTTCCGACCCACCTCCTTCCTAATTCTTACTTTTATGTGGTGAGGCAGAATTTACTTTCTCAAGCTACCATGTACATGAACACAAAATTAATACCCTAGAAGCTACCACGTCAATTCCATAAAATTTTCATGATAACTCCGAAGTAAATGTCAATAAAATATGGATGTTATCCGCAAAGCTCTTTGTTTATGTAAGACTGTCACACTTAGGTTGAATACATAAATTTCTTCAAATGCAGAAAGTGAAATATGGAAATTAAAAATATACTTTATGGAATATCCACTGATTAAACACTAAATTAAATGATGTGGTCAACATTTTTATAACTAAAATCATTGAGAAATGGCAAATTAAATCCCACATCTTCAAAAGGCAGAAAACCTATTAGAAGACTACTAACACGAAGAAGCAAATCCTTCCAAACCATGATACAAGTTCTTAATCACACACAAACATAATGTTTAATTCACTTATTGGTGTTTGGTACACGATATTGAACAATATTTTAGCTTTTGTAACTATCCAATACTATACGCTCATCCATAATAAACATGCCATCAAAGCATAAACTGTTAAAATTCAGACATCTTCCATGAACTAATTATAAACTATCACCTGAAAGGACAACTTATCAGTTGTTTCATGCATCAACTTCTTCTTTTCAGAACCTGCAGACCTAAGAAAACCAATATCTTGAAAGCTTCATGCATTAAGAATAAATAAAATAAGCAGAAGTTGAGCTCCCCAGTTCGACAAATAATATGTGATTTCCATACCAGAATTTTCACAACCAACAACTAAGACATTTTTGTCATCGAGTCTCTTGCCATTTTCATAATGGTTTGAATGCATTACCTCCCCCATGAAAGCTATCCAACCCTGGGACATTAAGAATATAATCCTCACTATTCTCACCAGTTGTGACGACAATATACTTCCCATCGTATTTTTCTTCCATGTTAAAAAGTGTATTTCTTCTTTGAGAAACTGTAGAACATGAAACCTACAGTTAGCTATTTTCGAGTATTTGGCTGTGTATGTTATGTATTCGTTACTAATCATTTATGAAGCAGGTTTGAGAAAGCTGTTAGATGTCTCTTTGTGGATACGACAGCCAGAGAAATGAGTGGAAATGTCGCGATCCAACAAGTGGAAGATGCTACACTACACGAGATGTGGTGTTCGATGAAGCATCTTCTTGGTGGTCTTCAGAGAAGGAGGTGTTGCCAGACTCCAGAGAGTTTGGAGACAAGCTCTAACAAAAGGTGGGAGAGCATACTGTTCAACTCCAACCAAGTTCAGATGAATCGAGAGATCCAATTGAATCCCGTCTACTCGACCAACATACATGCTCAACCTCCTATTCATCATTTCTATTTCCCGCAGAGCTGCGAGTCTCTGTAAATCATTCCACATTGTCTGCACCTCAGTGCTCATGGCCCCAAAGGCACGTTGAAGACTCTTAATGTCCCGGATAGAGCCGATCATATTAGTAAACATATGTCTCAACAGCTGTATGTTGACGTCCTGCGGGTGAGAAATATAATATTTATTGTGATTTGATATGTGTACTTTTAAAATAAGTATGGCATGTTATGTGTCAAAATTTTATTGACGAACAAAATTTTTAATTGTATGCACATTTTTGCCTCATGTGAGAGTGGACATTTCTTATAATTTTCACGTATTTTGTTTTTATTCTTATTCTCCAACTCGTGCCACCACTTTTCACCTCTACTGAAAACACTTATGAAAGGCAAAGGATGCTAAACTCATTAAAACCATCATTTTTCTTGCCCAAAAATCATACAAATATGTTGAGCTATAGACTTGGCATCATTAGAAATTCCAAATAATCCACCCCTTGAAATTCCTGTACAATAAAGCCCATTTTCTCCTTTCCAATGACTTGGGACTCCCGTTTTGGGCATTCTTTCTTCATAAATAACCCCCCATCATCCTGGTAATTTGAGAAAGTTAAGTTAGTAAACCACTAAAATGTGTAAACAACATAAATAAGTAAATAATAATACAAGTATGATATTCCACAATTGTAGAAGATGAAGGTGTTGAAGAACACTCGATAAAAATATAAAGCACGTTTTTTCAAAAGTTTTTTTTATCAATTTATTTGAGAGCAAAAAAAAAGGGAATATTAGTAAATATATAAAAAAATTTGAATTACCTTGAGCCACTTTCTCGCTGTGCTTCTGTAGCCAGTAGCAAAAACAATGGCATCAAAGCATTTTGTTCCACCATTAGCAAATTGTATATAATCTGCATTGATCTTATAGATGAATGCAAAACCTGAAAAAAACGATGAATCTGGTAAGAATTTCGCTCGTGTTGAATGTTTACGGTTTAAAGTTAAGGTTTGTGTAAAAATGAGGTGTATATACCTTAATTTCGTGTGCCTTGATTTTACGCACTGTTCCAACATCAATAACATGAGATCGACCAGTCATCCTTTTCAAATAGAATGTTCCTTTGCTTTGCTTTTGAAGACCATGATCAGAGAGATTTCCATGTTTCAATTTACTTAAGGTCAATACGATATTGTCCACCAGGTCACAGGGGAAAAATCTCAATAAAACCATACCTAGTTGCACGATCCTCTTGGTAAGAACATGAACTTGAAAATAAAAATAGAATCATAATGATTGTATTCAACTCAATCATAGCAGTCCATAATCTAAAAAGGATAACGGTGTAAGATCATTAGTAATAGTGATAGTGTGATTTAATTAGCCCCTATTTGGCTATGTTAAAAGTATAATTCGTTTTTTTTTTCCACTTTTTATAAATCGCACATTTTTAATAA
This sequence comes from Fraxinus sp. D2006-0159, assembly GCA_903798375.1. Classification (NCBI taxonomy): domain Eukaryota; kingdom Viridiplantae; phylum Streptophyta; class Magnoliopsida; order Lamiales; family Oleaceae; genus Fraxinus; species Fraxinus sp. D2006-0159. Next base: position 8,336 of record CAIGRQ010295400.1, read on the forward strand.
AATAATATTAAATGTAATTCCAAAACCTTTTCTTCTTTTACAACCACATATTTTTCAAAAAAAAAAAAATACTACTTCAACCATTAAAATTTCAAATAATAGGGGTCAAATAGAATCTTATGTTGCAGGAACAAAAGTGTATATATAACTAGTATGAAATAGAAAATAGGGAATGTTTCCATACTACAAAAAAGGTGTTAGCACAAAAGATTAGCGACGAAATCAACTATATGTTTTTCGAAAAAAGAAAATTAGACCAAGATTTTACTAAGGAAAAATTCCATTGTTGATAACCTGTTGCAAAATCTAGTTTATGAATCGGAAAATAATGAAGGATTTAAATTAGCTAGATTTTTGGTAACGCCGATAAACAAAATCACTTACAGAATTGCGTATGACAATACCTTTTTGAGCTCCCCAGTTCGACAAATAATATGCGATTTCCATTCCAGAATTTCAACAACCAACAACTAAGACATTTTTGTCGTCGAATCTCTTGCCATTTTCATAATGGTTTGAATGCATTACCTCCCCAAGAAAGATATCCAACCCCGGGACATTAGGAATATAATCCTCACTGTACTCACCAGTTCCGACGACAATATACTTCCCCTCGTATTTTTCTTCCATGTTAAAAAGTGTATTTCTTCTTTGAAAAACTGTAGAACATGAAACCTACAGTTAGCTATTTTTGAGTGTTTGGATGTGTATGTTATGTATTCGTTACTGATCATTTATGAAGCAGGTTTGAGAAAGCTGTTAGATGTCTCTTTGTGGATACGACAGCCAGAGAAAGGAGTGGAAATGTCGTTATCCAACGAGTGGAAGATGCTATACTACACGAGATGTGGTGTTTGATGAAGCATCTTCTTGGTGGTCTTCAGAGAAGGAGGTGTTGCCAGACTCCAGAGAGTTTGGAGACAAGCTCTAACAAAAGATAGGAGAGCATACTGTTCAACTCCAACCAGGTTCAGATGAATCGAGAGATATAATTGAATCCCGTCTACTCGATCGACGTACATGCTCAACCTCCCATTCATCATTTCTATTTCCCGCTGAGCTGCGAGTCTCTGTAAATCATTCCACATCGTCTGCACCTCAGTGCTCATGGCCCCAAAGGCTCGTTGAAGACTCTTAATGTCCCGGCTAGAGCTGATCATATTAGCAAACATATGTCTCAACAGCTGTATGTTGACGTCTTGCGGGTGAGAAATATAATATTTATTGTGATTTGATATGTGTACTTTTAAAATAAGTAGGGCATGTTATGTGTCAAAATTTTATTGGCCAACAAAATTTTTAATTGTATGCACATTTTTGCCTCATGTGAAAGTGGACATTTCTTATAATTTTCACGTATTTTATTTTTATTCTTATTCTCGAACTCTTGCCACCACTTTTCACCTCTACTGAAAACACTTATGAAATGAAAAGGATGCTAAATTCATTAAAACTATCATTTTTCTTGACCAAAAACCATACAAATATTTTGAGCTATAGACTTGGCATCATTAGAAATTCCAAATAATCCACCCCTTGAAATTCCAGCACAATAAAGCCCATTTTCTCCTTTCCAGTGACTTGAGACCCCGTTTTGGGCATTCTTTCTTCATAAATAATCCCCCATCATCCCGGTAATTTGAGAAAATTAAGTTAGTAAACCACTGAAATGTATAAACAACCTAAATAAGTAAATAATAATACAAGTATGATATTCCACAATTATAGAAGATGAAGGTGCTGAAGAACACTCGATAAAAATATAAAGCATGATTTTTCAAAAGTTTTTTTTATCAATTTATTTGAGAGCAAAAAAAAAAAGGGAATATTAGTAAATATATGTAAAAAATTGAATTACCTTGAGCCACTTTCTCGCTGTGCTTCTGTAGCTAGTAGCAAAAACAATGGCATCAAAGCATTTTGTTCCACCATTAGCAAATTGTATATAATCTGCATCGATCTTATAGATGGATGGAAAAACCTGAAAAGAACGACGAATCTGGTAAGAATTCCAGAGAGTTTGGAGACAAGCTCTAACAAAAGATGGGAGAGCATAATGTTCAACTCCAACCAAGTTCAGATGAATCGAGAGATCCAACTGAATCCCGTCTACTCGACCGACATATATGCTCAACCTCCCATTCATCATTTCTGTTTCCCGTTTAGCTGCGAGTCTCTGTAAATCATTCCACATCATCTGCACCTCAGTGCTCATGGCCCCAAAGGCCCGTTGAAGACTCTGAATGTCCCAACTAGAGCCGGTCAATGTAGCAAACATCTGTCTCAACAGCTGTATGTTGACGTCCTACGGGGAGGTTGTGCCTCAGGGACCTCGATATCTGCATCGTCGTGCTTATCTACAGGTTGCTGCTGTCGTTGTTGCTCCCGTGCTAACTTTTCTCTGTGATTCGCCTGACCCCTCTCCTGCGTCTCCAATGTGTTGCGCTTGATGAATGGGTTGTGTTTCTCGGAGAGTTTCCCTGGTGGGATAGTGATGAATGAGATCTTGCATCCCGACTTAATTCTAATTTGATGATAGCCACTTCGAAGCTTAATTTTAGAGAACGCTTGCACAATAGACAATATGTCAAGCGTGTCATCATTTCTAGGGATGGGAAATCTATGCTTGATAGTAATACGATTGAGTGCTTGGCCATCAACATACATAGGCCAAAAGCTATCTTTCTTTGAAATCAAGCGAGCAAGGACAGCACAAGAACTTAAGCTCTCTTGGTTGTACCGTTTGTTCAACAACTCAGTAATTGACAATTAAGATCATCGTGTTCTATTGGACTTATCTGATAATATGATGTGTTGGGTAGGACAACTCCTAGAATTAAATCAATTTGATGTTGAATTTTCCTTAGAGGGGGAAGACCATTAGGCAACTCTTCGGGTGTGAGATCTCGAAATTCTTCCAAAAGAGTTTCGACACCTTTGGGTACTTCCATAGTCTGCATCTCTTCTTTAACCACCAAAACATAGATCATTCCACCCCTTTGAGTCCTTTTCCAAGCTGTGACAATGTAAGCAATGCATTTTTGTCTCTCTTTTTTGTAGAAAATTTGGGATTATAAATACTTTACTTGGCGAAAGAACAATTTCAGTTTTCCCACAACAAATGTATAAGTATTTTTTCTTCCATCGTGAATAACACTCTTATCATATTGCCAATTGTTGTGTTTTTTATATAGCAAGTGTACGATATTGTAATAAGTAATATAATGAACTTTTGAGTCCTAATTATCGTTTTCACGATGACTATACTTTAGACCTTAGTTAGATTTTTCTAACTCTTATTTAACAAAAACAAGTAAATAATTATGATGATTTTTCTTAACTACTTTTGACAAATTGAAAATATAAAAAATTGCAAACAATGGATAATTGAAAATTCAAGTATGTGATGAATATTATGGCATAACAATTTCATCTATTGATCGCTTTTATTCTTAATTCAAAATTCATAATCTAATGTAATGTTCGATCGAATTCTTCTATTGTATTCAATTTACCCCTCTCGAGTTCTCATTGAGCCTATTTAACTAATTCAATTCCATATCTCTATGCAAATTAACGTTAGTCAAACGAAACATTGGTTCTAAGAATTCAATTATGACCGCGATAATTAACATAGGTAATGTGAATCAACTTTAGTTAAACGAAACATTGGTTCTAAGATTTCATATTATAACTGCAATAATTAGTATAGGTATATCTATACGTTATACTGATTTACCGGATCTTATTATATGGTCTAAACCTCAAACTCACATCTCGATTCATAAGAGACTCACATAATCATCAAATTATTAATCGGGTAATTTAATGCATTAAAATCATAATAAAACAAATACATAAATAAATAAATCACAGAAAAACAGAAATCTTGAATAAAAAAAATAAAGGATCACAAGTCGACTAAATTGTTTTTCCTAATATAAAAATTAGTTATTCATACTGTAAAAATAAAAGCGTGCAAAAGTGGAAAGATATCACCAAGAATTGACGAAACGTGAAAATTTTTGGTGTTCGCCTTTTCTTCTCTTCTCTTCTCTCTCTTTTCTTCTCCTCTCTGCGCTGTTTTTCTTCCTTTAGACTTTTTCTTTTCTCTTCCTTTTTTCTTTTTCTGCTTCGGCCTCTTTTTCTGTTTTCTTCTGTACTGTTTTTCTTGCGTGAATCCCCTCCACTCCGTGTGTGTGTGTGTGTGTGTGTAGGTTTAATCTGGGCCTCCAATTAAAATTTTTAATGCAAGTCTATTGAGTCCCATTTACTCGAACCCATTTAAGATAATATTTTTCTCCAAGGTTTCATATTTGAATTTCGTCATTATTCGCCACTTTTGCATTCTTTTCTCCAATTTTTCATTAAACATAAATCTTTACCTACAAAACACAGTATAACATAAATTAGATAGAATTTAATAAAAAAGACAATAAAATATCATGATTTAGGGTCTCAAATAAATATAAAAACTACACTTATCACCAACGTCTACACAATAGTATGTGCCCAACATCCATAGGAGTTACATCATACCAAACTTCGTCACGATAGTTTTTACCCATAGAGAAAGAAACAAGGCATTTCTTATCAATTTTTACCTCATGTCCCTCTTTATCCATGACACATAATATGGTTGAAGATGCACCACCATTCTCTTGATTAACAAAGTTCTCAAAGCTGACTCCATCAAATGAATAGTGAACATATCTTACCGTATGACTTACATCTTGTCAGAAAGACGTTGTGGCGTAGCCATTTTGATCGTGGTCTTGCTTAGAGGCTGCAAGTACTCTTTGAATCACCGAACATTCTCCATTTTCAGGCTCAATCTCTTCACATGCATGATCACCATCATCATCATATTTTGGACCAGTTTCTTCAAATTGTTGTTCTAGATCATCTTCTTCATTTATAATTCCCACCCAAGCAGCAGCACTTCCCCACTTTGGACACTCATTCAAGTAAAGACCTGATTGGCCACACTTGAAACAAGTGTTTGATTTATTTTTATTAGGAGCTGAATTGTTCTAATCTTTACCACCTCCCTTCTTAAGAGCACTCTTGCTAGATGATTTTGAAGAATATTTTATAATTTAGGCTCCAATTGATCCAAAACCAGGCTCAGTTTCACCATCCAACGACACCACAATCAACCAATCGATCCCAAAC
>CAIGRQ010295418.1:0-12510 GCA_903798375.1 Fraxinus sp. D2006-0159
GCGTACAATCGTCGGAGAATTTTTAAAATTAGAGCTTGTTTGGGAGGGATTTTAATTACGATTTTAATCAAAATTCTAGCTGATAACTATCAAATCAACCAATTTTTTTGACTTTCCCTCTCACAGGTGGGGTCCACAGGTTGACTATAACGACTAAAATTTTGATTAAAATCCCTTCCAAACACAGTCAAGGGCTCAAATTAGTGGCTGCCAATTCATAACCCATATTTTGGCGCCCCTTTTAAATGGCTTATTAGAAACGTACGGCCTGCTAGTTGCCACATGTCAAACTCACATTAAATACATGGCAAATGACGACATCTGTCCACCCACCGGTCTCTGTTCCATTACGTATTTCAAAATCCTGATAGCACCTTCCCGAACACACCAAATTCTTCTACTTCTTTAGCACTCACCAGTAACTTCGCCAGCAAGCCATTAGCCACCCAACTCCCACTCAAAATCCTGTACATATATTCAATATCCCGAACTTCCAGAACTCAGTTTCCACTTTCAGTACAGACACTTTTCTGCACTGAATATTCACATTCACTTGTCAGTGTAGTAAAGTAGCAAGTGAATAATCTTCTGATGGAAATACAAGTGTATTCTGGGGTGACTGAGGCGGTGCCGGTGGAGGAAGGCTGCTCAACCCCAAAGCACAATGGATGTCGGATTCCAGTGAGGGTTCTGCCGCCACCGCCTCCTAGAAAGAAGCCGTATTACGCGTGTGGAAGGAAGAGGGAGACACCCAAGAATGGGTACTTTTACCCACCTGATCTTGACCATATCTTTGCAATGCCTCCCAAGGCATAAAGCTTGTGTTTAGCTAGTTGCTTCGTAGTTTTTGTGCTCTCTCCCTTGTGGATATGGATATTTTGGAACAATATTTTCCTTTGTAAGCAGTTAGTTAATATTTTGTGTACATATAACTAACTGCTTTTGGTTAAATTATATGTTATTGCACAAGTATTTGCTATTGTTTTCTTTAGTTTAATTAAACCACTTTTCTCAGCTTCCCCCACCCTCTTTTCTCGACATAATTACCCAATCGAAGTGTTGTATGTCACAACATTACATGCCACTTCTCTCTTACGCATTTCGTCGAACAGTTCAGAGGCTTTGCTCGTTTTACCATGCTTACATTACTCGTACGTTACCCAGATGTAAGTACACAAGTCAGGCAAAGCACCGTCTAGCTTCATCTTCTCACAGAGCTCGGGTCCTTCCCTTTTAAGTCCTTTCTTAAAGAACCCATTTGTCAAAGTAACGTGAGCGAACTGATTAGCAACCAAACCCAGCTTTTCCATTTTACAGAACAATTCCTTCGCATTTTCAACTTCACCACTCTTACAACACCCATCATATACAACAACATTTGGACTATAACCCATGTTAGGCATTTGGTCCAAAACCTGAAAACCCCTCTTCGAATTACCAGTATCGCGACAACCCTTTCAAGTTTCAACAAAAAAAAATAAAATCGTAGTGTCTATCAAATACACATCAAGCTGTTTTGAATATATTCCCCTTTACCAAAAAAATCCCTTTATCAGCCATTTGATAAATTTTTTTAAAAAATAAAAAATAAAAGGGCTTGCTCCGGTTGCAACTGGGAATTAACATGAGCATTAATAATCACTTCATAAACAAGAGGACAACTGAAATTCGTAGTGTCTTATGTTTAATGGTTAAGATTAAGAAGAGAAGTTAACACATGTTTGGACTCTACATTCTTATCAAAATTCATTTTTTCTCAATTCATATTCAACAACACATCAAATAATATGACACATAAATTTAAATTTTTTTTTTCGTATTTTTAATTACATATTTTCCATCGAATTACTATTTAAAATGTATTCTCACCGAATGATACGACAGAGTCTAATACTGTTGATGTCAGGCTACCGCTAGCAAAACAGGTTCCGAGTTTTTTTGGGCCCGAATTGACCCAGATCTTAGTTGGCCGAGCCGAGTCGGCTCGTGTCTTTTTTTAAAAAAAAAAATTGTTATAAAGTTATAATTTTTTATAATTTATTTAAAATTTGTGCAATTTATACGTATTATAAATAATAACTAAATATTAATATAGAAAAAAATACATTTAAACTTAGCTCTCATTTAGCACCCATTTTTTTTTTATTTTTATTTTCATTCTTTTTTTCTTTCTTCATTTTAACCATACATTTCATCAATAAAATAATATTACACATAAACTTAAAAATTCTACTTACTTTTAAATACACATTTTTCCATCAATCATTATTCAAAAACATATTTTTCTACTAAAATGGGTGTTAAACACTCCTTTAATTTTTTTTATTACTCAGTCATGGGTCGGCCCGAACTCGCACCAACGCCCCAAAATGTCCACTGAGTCGGATTTTTTTCGGGTCGAGCCTTAGCCGTCGAACTTTTTATCCATCCCTACCACTAAGTACTTGTTGAATAAGAGTGCACAATTTTCACTTTTCAGATTGGGGTGGAACAATTTTCAATTTTGGTCCCTCAAGAATTGAAAGAATTTCAATCTGGTTGCAAGTTCTCAAATTTTACAATTAATCTACACACAAAGGTTTAGGATCTTACATCTAATTTAAATGGACGTTAATTTTGCATTTTTCAATGGATTTATCCAAGATACATGTTAAAACAACTGCTTGGATTTTTAGAGAAAGGAGAAAAACACGAAGTTTACAAGTTGAAAAAATAAATTCGATGGCCATCCACTTCTTGAGAGGATTTGTTCGCGTTGGAATAATTCAAGTAAGAAGATAAAAGCGTGTATGAGAAAAATTATAAGTTCATTTATTTGATTAGGGCAAGCGATACATCAATGATGCAAAGTGCAATTACAAAATCTCCTTCACCAACTTTATTCGCTTTTCGTGATGAAGAAAGACAGCAGGAAATGCAGAACTCAATTACAAAAGACTCGCTATATAATTTATTCAAATCATGATCTCATAAAGCAAAGAATTAGCATCAACACTTGGGAAGATCTGACTGTGGAGGCGGCAGTTGTTGGTTAGGCAGCTTCCCATTCAAAACTATCCATGCCATCTTCAAACCCCAGCTGAGATGGACTTCGAAATGACAGTGCATGAACCAGACACCTTCAAGGCATTACCACGATCACATTATGAGTTCATCTTTCTTCTTTTTAATGTTTTCAGTCAAAGAGATTGAAACAGATACGGCATATTTGGTAAGACGAATTCATTGACGGTGTTAGTTCGTGTACCAAACATGCCGTACAGTTTTGTTGTTGTTTCTTGCCACACAAGTAAGCTTAAAAACCTCATGAGAAAGTTAATAATAACAAGTTCATTTATGTTTTTTGATCATAGGTGAAACCAACCTGGATTATCAGCGCGGAAACGGATGGCTACCCATCCGCCAGAAGGCACTCCGACAGTATTTCTTTCAACCGGATCGACAAGGTTGTAATTCAGAGGGTCCTTTTGAGGATTAAAGTTCCCAAAACCTTGGCCAATGACGAAAAAGTTGTAGCCATGAAGATGGAGAGGGTGGCTTTCAGCACCAAGAATGCTGGTGTCCTGCAACACAAGTTCCACAGTGGTATTGAAAGGAAGCACAACCACTTTGGTTCCATTGGCCACCTTTGTATTGTTAGGTGGGGTACCTGTGTAATTGAATGGGGTAATAGGAAAGCTCGGGAAATCGGTGGTATACACACCATTTGATTGCCCAAAGAAGTGGGCTTGAAGAAGTGATACTGTAGGCAGTGTGAAAGAGATATTGTTAACAGAAGCTTCAAATTTTGTGCCATTAGGCCCTTGGCAAGTTTGGTTTTTGGGACATGCACTGCTTCCAAGGCCTAAGGTAAAAAAGAAATGCTTGTCAATGGATTGGGGCACGTTGGCTGGAAATTGGGCAGTTGCCAAACTGCGAAACTTATTACTGAAATTTGCAACGAAAGAAGTTCCATTGATTGGTGGAAGGATAGGGAGTAGGAGGCCTCTGATAGAAAATTTTGAGGGGTTTTTAGCTGAGATTTTTCCATATTCAAGGATTCCAGCAACAGTGGAATTATCGAATGTGCCTTGACCGGTGAAGTATGGCCTGGCTGCCATCAAGAAGGTGGTGTTTAAGGGATTAGACTTGGTCTTTAGAAGAACATTGGTGGTTTGTCCTGGTGTTATTAGGAGAATATCTGTTTCGAATGGCTTTACGTAAACCGCATCAGCCTCAACAACGGTGAATGTGTGGTTGGCGATACTGAAAAACAGCTCGTCGTTGAGTGCAGCATTGATTATACGAAGCAGATATGTCTTTCCAGGTTTCACCTTCAACCTGAATGTTTCTGCAGTGTATCAAATCAAGAAAACTTCATCAAATGGTAAGATTTTAGCCAGTTGATCAAATGAACAAAGAGGAGAAAAAGGCACGTACGATTGGCAGAACAATTATACAACGGACCAGGGAATCCATTAATGGTATATGCATCAGAAACGTTTGGTCCACCTCCTGTTTGAAGTGCCTGATTGATAACAGCCTCTGTATCTGCATTCCACCATTCTCCTGTCGCAGTTTATGTATATATATTCAATGTTAGTGTTCAGTTTTGGTCTAATTATATCGATTTATACTCTTTTAATGGTTTGATACTTAACCAAAGATGATTGGGACTTCCTTGAAGGGTTTATCAAAAGGGTACGACATATTTTCCTTGGGGAGAATGATGAGTGGTCCATAGAGAGTGGCTCGTAACCATGTAATGTGAGCATGCCAAAAGAGAGTTCCTCTCTGCCCGACAATGGTGAAGTTGTAAACATAGCTCTGGCCACTTTGGATGGGGCACTGGGTTATATATGCTGGTCCATCTGCCCAACCGCTCAAGAGTTGCCGAATACCATGCCTAATAATGTTTGATATATAGTATTAGACCGTATTGGCGGCTACAATAACAAATGAGTTGAATATTTTGCATTAACGTACCAATGAAAGCTGACGTTGTTGGAGACATGATTAACCACATTGACTACAACACGATCGCCCTCCCTCGCAGTAATGGGAGGCCCTGGGAACTTGCCATTGACAGTAAGCATGAGTTTACTGTGACATAATCTGGTCACATTATGCAGCCGTACCTGCACAGACATTACAACACAATCTGTCTGGTAAACTATAAATGAGCACACTCTACTACTAATCAGAAATGCATGCAATACGTACATCAAACTTGTAGTATCTAGTCGTGCCAGTTTCCTGCGCTTTTGTTAAGTTGAAACAAATGAAGATACTGATGAAGAGGAAAGAAGCCAAAATTGCTGAATATGGAAGAAGAGAAGAGCCCATTTTGAAGTTTTTTTTTTGGCAAGGAAATATTTTCTTCGTATAATGATCTACGAAAATACAATGATTATATAGACCCGTAGTAGTTGAGATATTGCAACATTGAAAAGAAAATTATATCCAAAGAAATCATCAGCAAATGGAGATACTATACCTACTGTTAATCAATAAAAATTAATCTGATCGCGACATTCACCCTACTGTTGTCAAACCTTATCTCCTTTCTCAAACTTCCATTTGTCTCGTTTCCAAATTATTAATTTCAATTAATTTTCACAATTGTTTTCTATAATATACATTCTTTCTAGTTAGAATGTGTTAATGGATAAACTCTCACATCGAATAAAGATAAAAACATAAATCAATTTATAAGAGTTTGAGATATTGCTTTTAATAAGGTTGACCTTTTAAGATGAAATCTCAAATCTTAACATGGTATCAAAACTCATTAAATTCCAACGAGCAATTCAATCCGATTAAAACTCAAAAATTTGAGCACACGAGTTTCAAGATTGATATATTCAAATGAGCCACCATTTTGAGGGACCTCTAGGGGGAACATGTTAAGGGATAAAATTTCACGTCGAATAAAAATAAAAATATAGACCAATTTATAAGAGTTTGTGCTACTAAAATTGAGGACATGGACTTCAAGATTTGTCTGCTCAAACGAGTCATCATATAAAATTCCACATCAAATAACAATGAAAACATAGAGAAATTTATAAGAGTTTGTGCTACTCCTCTTAATAATGTTGAGATTTTAAGATGGAACCCAAAATCTTAACAGAATGATAAAATGGTTAGTCGATAGAACCAAGTCTTCTATACTACCGGAAACTTCACTTCAGCGACAAAAAAAAATGTTTTGAAAATTCTCTTGGATGACCCTTTTTCGACTAAACGCCCAAGAATGACTTTCCATTGAAATGAGATTTTCTTTTGCAAATGCAACCATTAATCTTGTTGAATAAGACACTGATATCAGCAATTACTACATTTTTTTCTCTTAATTAAAGTAAACTTCATAACCATACATGTTAATGATTTTCATGAAGCCAATTAGTTTGTAGTTGTACCAACTGCACACCTTGTAGGGCACTCCTGCAGTTGCACTTATTTTATCAGTCATTTTTAGCTTCCGTATTCACATGGTCTTAACTCACTTTTACACAGCTAAGCGATTTGTAGAGTACTCTAAGCAAAGACGAATGAGTATACATTTACCTAATCAAGAGAAAAATAATGGACAAACGAGTTTGAAGATAACATCATATTATTACGTGATATTAGATTATATTCTACAGTATAATTGACAAGATTTTAACTTTTTCTTCTTTAACTTGTCAATGTTTAACAATGTATATAACAAACAGACATGTCGATAAGATATAACAAGATTTCAGCTATTCTTGTCATATTTTACATTTTTTTTTTCTAATTTCATAATGGTTCTTGTTGACCTCTGAATCCAGTGAAACCCATTTGTCAACCGATCTCAACTCATTTTTTGTCAACGTATATATTATAGCACACCTGGAAATTTGTGTTAAATTGCATAGATTGTAGCTTTGATGGGGGTGCAACGGTTGTATGTATTTTGATGTTCAAGTCTGATTGTGAAGAATATTAGATTTGGATGAGACATAATTGACAAAAATATAGGTATTGGTTTGAGATTATACTTACTATGTGTTCATACCTTTTGATGAGATATGACCGAGCATTTATATGTGGAGGGAAAACAACAAACTCCCTCTTGATGATTGACACGTGATCTTATCCTAATGACTCACTTGTTATATTCAATTCTGTAAATTCATAGTCATCATAAGCTTGTAGTTGACAGATCAGGCTATAGACTAAAAATTTGTAGTTTGACTAGGCGTTACTTCTATAAAGCTATCACTTCAATAATTTTGTGCAATATACTATTTGTGCAACTTGACAAAGACGAGATTTGTAGTAAATGTCCATCACCTCAGATATACACTGTATCAGAGAGGTGATGCACTATCTCAAATAATAATACTCTAGGCCAGGCATCTAAATGCCCGACCTAATCACCTCAGAAGATGTACTTCAAAGAGGCGATGTAAAGCAGAGTACTCACCTTTCGTGGCCTTCTGCTTAGTTGATTGTCATTGACCTACCTAGTAGGCGCGTACCAACAGTCTCTAAGTCCAAATATAAATATTTATACAAGGCATGAATATGAATGTCAAAATGGTTCACCGGCTCGGGCGACTTATGGCTCGGCCCGTGAAAAGTCAGAGTCGAGCTGGCTCGTGGCTCGGGAACACCAAGCCGATGCTCAGATCGAGCCCCATTATGGGACATCAGTTCGAGCTCGAGCCAGTCCGTGGGCCCGTGTCACGGGCCATTACAGCCCGCCGAGTTGAATTTTATTAAAAAAATTAAAACAATAGATTTTTAAATTCAAGCCCATTAAATTGCACAAATTTTAAATTCTTTAAAAAAAAAAATTAGATTTGTCACAAAAAAGAGTTGGCTCGACTAGGGCCTGACTCGGCCCATTAAGGCCCAAGTCAAAAGCTAGGGTTGACCTTTCATTTTTTGGCCGAGCTTTTGCTCGACTCGGGCCAAAAAAAGTTCGAACAATTTTCGCTCTAACCGAGCTCAAGCTTCAAGTTTCGACTCGTTGACACCCCTGGGCATGAACTTTTGAGTGAAAATATAGAGATACGAAGTAAATATCAATCATCTCGTAAGGTGTGGAATCTCGTCAACGATGAATAAGTCTTCTTCTTTATGAGTTCTAAAATTCAGATTCGATGAGAGGTATGACAACAGAGATGACAAACATCATAGCTTGATAATCGTAAATGATGAAGCGATGACCCACTTGTTGCAAATATTAGACCTTTACTTTTGAGGTGATGATATGTGAGTGAGACTAGTCCCCTAAATTTAAGCATGAATATTTATATGAGGCATGAAATTTTATTAAAAATTGTAATAAATGATGTTAGTGTGCCGAGATGGTAGATCTAAAGTGAAGAATCTAAGATGTAGAGCTCCTGAGGTCATTTTAATGACATGTGGCTGATTTCACGAGGTGACATAGAGAGCTAGGACGAGTGCTCATCCTTGAAGAGTTGTGTGTTTCTGGAGTGTTGGACGACTACAAGCAATAATGGAGCAGGGACGTTCGGAGCATTTTCTAGTGAAACACTTTTACGCGTATGTTCTCAGGTTTTGATTTAAATTTTGGCTGGGCGTCTCTTCCTTTTTGTGGCTCCTATTGCAAAATGGATGGATGGCTCCGATTTACTAACCATTTGATCTAACGACTATGGTTGATGTTGCCTCGCCTATAAAAGGTCCAAAGTTTCATTTCAAAAACTTTGCTTTGCATCCTTAGTACTTTTAGTTTTAAAGAGAATTCCGACGAAAACATTGCTCCGAGAAGCTTTTACTAAATTTTGGTGTGACATTTACATCAACAACACCCTTTCCCCTTAGATACCTTTTTGACTCAATCCATTTTTCACCCTTTATATTTTATTTAATATCAAACAAAAACCTCTACTACCAAGAATGGCAGGCTTCCGACCAATAGTCAATAGCAAGCCTTGAATTAGTCGAACAGAGCTTACACTCTCCAGAGCTAATCTCCGGGGCAGAGATGCGATTGATTGCAGCATATGGACTATTGTTATTCCTCTCCTCACGAGGCAGGTCTCATGATAGCCAGCTAAACAAAATGTCATACAAGGTCAGAACTCCAATACTTCTCATTGTTTCTTTCACTACCTCTTCGAAGGCAATTAGGCCAAACCTTTATATGCTTCGCCTAGAGTATTATTATTATTTGAGACAATTGATTACCTCTCGACCGAAGTATATATTTGAGGCAATGGTCATCTACTACAATCCTTGTCTTGACCAAGTTGCATAAACAATAAACTACATAAAGTGATTGATGTGATATCTCTATAGCAACAACGCCTAGTTAGATCACAACTTTTGAGTGTGTACTCCGGGTCTGCCAACCACAAGCCTATGAATTGACACTATTGAAAATGAACCATTATAATGAGTGCACATGTCAAACATCCAGAAGGGGTCTATTTTGTTCCCTTCACATATAAATACTACGTCGTCTCTCATTAAAAGGTATGAACACACATCAATTGTAACTAGGCACCCATATTTTTGTTCATTGTGTTCCTCCTGTACACAATATTCTTCACAATCTAACTTGAGCAGTGCATACGACCATTGCACCATGTCAGAGCTACGATTTATGCTGTCTAATGTAGCGTCCAAGTGTACATGTAATATGCATGTGGATAAGAGAGCATGGATCTGTTGGCATTTGTGTCTCGAGCACTGATATCATCTTATACTAAGCACCGATTACATGATATATCAATTTATTGGTAGATAAATTTATAGTGCTCATTAATCATTTCAATAATATATATTTATCATATAAACATACCTGCTCACAACTTTGATATGTGTTTAATGTTATAATATAATACTTGCTCTCATCAAACTTCTCAAGTCCCAATTCTTTCAATCTTATGTCTGATTCAATCTCATTAGTCATTTAGATATCTAAAAACAACATTGGACATTCATCTAGTTGCATCAGCCTCAACAAATCACATTGAACCTCTAGTTAAACATTTTTCAATCTTTTATGTAAATATTTTAGACATCACTTGTTTAATACCATTATTAATGAAATCTCTCTTAACCAAATCCTCAATGAAACTCATTGATAACATTAATGTATTAGTTCCCATCACCTTCCCATCCCTGCATTACAATTTGAGATTGCTTCTCTCTATTTTTGTCTTACTTTATTTCGCTTGTTGAAGTTCCCTGTTGGGTTTTTAACCTAAAAATATAAAAACGATAAACAATAAGGGCCTGTCTGGTGGAGCTGCCAAAAAGTGAGAATTGATTTTTAAAACGTTTTGTTCTGACACAACACACACAGAAATTATGCAGCTTAATTGGTTTTTTTACCGTTGACTGGTTCAACGGTAACAAAAGCAATTAAAATCAGACGGAAAAACGTGTCCAGACATACCCTAAAACCACAACTACAAAGCAAAAAATAAAGGAACACCAAGAAATGTTCACATAGTTCAGCAAATGCCTAATCTCTGGAGCTCAGAGATTAACCAAACACTAAGCACAACAAAAACCTTCCAAAGAAAGAGTACAAATCACGGGAGACTCAATTAGACCCAGATTTAATCATCGATCTACAAGCAGATCTCTTAAAATGTAAACCTAAGCCAAAAAAATAACCAAGAACTTCTTGCACTTCTACATACTCAAAACAAGTCACTATTACATGCCTAATTTACTGTAACAACATGAATCACACAGGATTCCATAACTATGTTTGGCTAGAACCTCCTAAGACATCACAGATCGAAATCAAGAAGAAGACTAAGAACTAGAGAGAGAAAAATGAACTGAAACGAAAGGCCAAGAATGAATGAATCATCCAAATTGTTCCCAACCCCTAAGTGTCATAGTGGATTAACTTATCCTCAGCCGTAGATCATATCCAACAGTCCATTATCCACATGAAGAGCATAGTCCAAGTTAAAGATTGAGAGCCAATCTATGGTTGCCATGTGGTCATCCATCCAAATTGGCATTTGAAAGAGTTTTTATTTTTTAGAAACACGTTTTTCTTCACATTGTTTACCCTGGTTCTCAAAAAAAAAAAAAAAATCCAACTCTCCTTGGTTGCTTAAATGTGCTTAGATGACTAATCCTACATCGTTGCCCATGTACCTGCAAAAAATGATTAACCTTTATCAATATTCAACAAAGATTAACAGGTGTTAAACTTACCTACAGGTACAACTTTAGTCCCCAAGTCTAAGGGATTTTTTATCCGTGAGAATTTTGATCAAATTTACTTCACCTGCAGAATTTTTTTTCTAATAAAGTCATACTCCACCTTCATATGTTTGGACCTTTCATGATAGGTATGATTTTTACTAAGTACAAGAGCACTTTGACTATTAATAAAAATGGTAGGAGTATCATGCATGGAGTTCAATTCTCTTAAAATTCCCTTTTACCAAATTAATTATTTTACATCCTCAGTTATAGCTACATATTCAGTTTCAGTAGTAGACTGTAATTGTGATTCCCAAGTTATGTAATTATCATCAAGTGTAAAAAAAATAGGATGTAGTAGATTTTCTTTGATCGTTATCACCACCAGAATCTGCATCTACATATCCGTTTAAGATTATTGGATCCCTTTTTATACACTAAACCAAGATTTAATGTCCCATTAATATATCTCAACGACCACTTTAAGCCTGCCTAATGTGGTTTACTGAGATTAAACATAAGTCTACTTAGAAAGCTAGTTGCATAAGCTAGGTCTGATCTGGTGGTAATCATAGAAAACATAACAGATCTTATAGCATTAGCATTGGGATGCTTTCCATCTTCATTTCCTCTTTAGTTTTTGGTGAATGTTCAATTGACATATTCATATGGGTAGTAAAAGGAACATTAACAAGTTTAGAATCTTTCATAACAAATTTAGTTACTACTTTTTCAAGTAGGATTGCTAAGTGAGAGTTAATTTGTCCTCGGACCTATCCCTTTTAATAACCTTCCCTGTGATATTTTTTTGCATTTTCTAAATCCTTCATATCAAATTTTGATTTTAAAAGATTTTTTAATTTTATCATTTTAGTCTTGCTAGAGGTAGTTATAAGCATATCGTCAACATTTAACAATAAGTAAACATCACATCCACTCTTAGTATTGTTAAAATACAAACAAGCATCATAATCAGTTCTTTTAAAACCAATTTTGATAACTAATAAGTGTATTTTTACACACTTATCATACTATAAAAACATAGAAAATTGTTAATTAATATGTTAGAATATAGCTTAATTCTATGTAATTTAGGTTTCACAGGACAAAGTGATGAATGTAACAGAAATAATGAGAAACAAGTGAAAATTGACCAAAATAGAAGAAAGTGAAAGTTCATAGACTAAAGTGAAAGTACTCTTAACTTGTTTCTAATCTTATGATGAAGATTCGAGAGTGTTAGAGGTCAATTGGATGAAGAAAGGAGTCAACTGGATGAAATATAGCTAAGACATTATCACATATCAACTTTCAAGCTGAAAAGTTTTGCACCGATTTTCAGCCTCA
>CAIGRQ010295435.1:0-13076 GCA_903798375.1 Fraxinus sp. D2006-0159
TTATTAATGTCCGAGGTTTTGGTCTCGTTGTATATGGTGGACAAAAAGAAGAAAATCAACGCCAACATCTTTATAATATAATATAAAATAAACATAAATAAAGATGGAATATACAAAAAAATTAATGGACCTAAATTAGTGCTATTTTTGAGTTTTGAAGCTTGAGCATCGACTCTTTGATCATCGATGACAATTCAAGAATAGCCCGTATTTAACTTTAAAGAAGAAACAGAAATACCCATATTATGACAACCTAGGGTAGATGACACCCACGAAAAATAATATTAATTTAGTAGAATTTATAAAATTATATTATCTCGTTTGTATGTGTGTGTGTTTTTTTTTTTTTCATTATTTAGTACTTCTTAATACTTACGCTCAAGACTACATAGGGACTTGTTTCCCAAGGAAATGACCAAATTTGCAAATCCCAAGCTTTAATTCTTGCTTTCAACTCCAAAACCAATTGAGCAATATTATTTAGCACTATTAGTATTTAATATAATCTAGATGTTATACTTGCATCATTAAATTATAGTTTCAATTAAATACAAGAATTTATTATGATATATTACATACTTACATTTAAATTGGTGCTCTAGCGCCACTGATGCTAGATAATATTATTTAAATCAATACGAACGACTTTGATAACCGTGATTATGTTGTGATGAAAAAAACACGTTTTACTTGTTCACTTTTTCCATGTTTCTTTCCTACCGACAAGGGTGGACCCATTAAGGGCCCAGTTTTACCTTGAAAAAAGCCCCACCCAACTACCCAAACCCAAGTTTTTTAACATTTTGAAAAAATAGCCCACACATTGCAAGCGTACTCGTTCCCTTCCCCTACAAGCTGCTAACTCATTCCCTTAATCCGGCCCTTTCCCTGTTCCCCAATTCCCTTAGGGTCAGTTCGGTAGAGATTAAAATCGAATTAAAATTGAAAAACTAACCGTTATTGTTGACTTTTATTAGACGAGTGAGACCCAATAACGGCTATATTTTCAATTTTAATTGAATTTTAACCCATACCGAATGGGGCCTTAATCCCTTCCCTTCCTAATAACTGATTTACCAAGAGATGAGGATCTTCAAGAAGCCAAGGCTTTATTCGAGTATAATCCTTGCCTCGTGAGGTATTCGACCTTTGGCGTTCGCAATTCTTCCCTGCATTACTCGGCTGCTCAAGGTCACCACGAGGTATATTATAATTCAATGCAAGTTTTTTNTTTTAATCTATACCGAACGGGGCCTTAATCCCTTCCCTTTCTAATAACTGATTTACCAAGAGATGAGGATCTTCAAGAAGCCAAGGCTTTATTCGAGTATAATCCTTGCCTCGTGAGGTATTCGACCTTTGGCGTTCGCAATTCTTCCCTGCATTACTCGGCTGCTCAAGGTCACCACGAGGTATATTATAATTCAATGCAAGTTTTTTGAATATGTTTAGCCTCAAAGAAACGATATACCACGAGTCTCTCTGCCTTTGCTTTTTGAGGTGCATCAGTGCTTGCTTGTTCAAGTTCAATGGTGGCAACCTGCGAATTGTGATATAGGGAAGATTCCATGTTAAGAAAGTAGTGATTACTGATTACAATATATTTGCCAACCTTTCCTTGTCTCGCTGCCATATCCTAAAAAACAAAATTAGTCCTTGGACCAATGTCCATTAAACCTCGATGGAAATGTATATGGTTTGTGAAGTGAATTACATAAATAAATATTTTTTCTTTGGAGTGAATTACTTAACAAGGTTAATGTTTGATTAGTGTTTAATTTATTTGATTGATTTATTCTTCTTTTCTCCAAGCATTTACAATCTCTCTCCATTTCCTCTTCATGTTTGTTGCATGCTCTATAATTTAAATGAAAAAAGTTAATTTTTGAATTTATTCTTTACAACTGGAAATGGAGGATGATATGAGATTGATGCTATGTTGCACCAGCCTGGAGGCTCTGCTGCTTGGTTACTGAGGAATGCTAAACCATGTCTAATTGTCTAACGACTTATTCTCAAGTTTCTATGTTATTACTAGTCTATTGGTCTTGAGAGTTCTACTTTCTTTTGTTTCTTTGAAATTCCTTCAACCAAAATTGCTATGAATGTTTTGTTTTCGATTGATATTTTGTCACTTTTTTGAATGTTTGCAGTTTTTTTTAAACCTTTTGTCACTTTTCTGAACGTTTGTTACTTTTTTTTTTTTGAATTTATGTCACTTTTTTAGTATTTATCACTTTTTTCTATTACATGTTTTATTGTTTGTTATTTTTTTTTTAATTTCTGTAGTGACAAATATCACTTTGTAATAAAAGTGACATTGTATTTCACTTAATTTTTTAGTGAAAGTGATATTATAAGTCATTTTTTATTTATTAAAAAGTGATATTAGAAGTGACATCACACTTGACTTTTTATTAAAAAGTGATACAAAAAAAAGTGACACAATTCACCCAAAAAAATCAGTGTTTCGTCACTTTTTTGAGTGTTGTCATTTTTTTGAGTTTTTATCATTTTTTTTTTTAATTTCTATCACTTTATTGAATTGATTCCAAATTTTTGATTAGTGTTTTGTCACTTTTTAAATTTCTGTTACTTTATTAAACTGATTCTAAGTTTTTGATTAGTGTTTTGTCACTTTTTGAATTTTTTTGTGCTTTTTTGTATTGTTTCACTTTTTCCCTATCCCTTAATTTTTTTTTCCCACTTTTTTAGTAACGAACATTATTTTTTAATAAAAGCGAGATTGTATGTCATTTTTTTAATAAAAAGGCAATACTTAACTTTAAAAAGCAACACTGTGTCACTTTATTTTTTATTTTCAAAATACTTTTTATATGATTTTTCAAAAGGCCCCTAAGGGATATTTTTGTAACTTGCCCGTATAGTTTTAGGGCTAGGGACACATGGGCCAAGACATAAACAACAAGATGGGCCAAAATCAAGTGACAACAAAATGGGCTAATGAATTAACGGGCTGTCCAACTAAAGAACAAATCATGAGCAACACAAATTAATGGTTGCTTCTAGTGGCCCAATTTGTTTTCGAGTCGAGCCAATCAATAGTGATGTCGATATAATTAATCCAACAAACCGTTTTAGCATCATCACTCGAGATTTATTTGATATCAAAACCTAATACCAACCTTGAACTTTGCTTGTCTCGAATATGCAAAAGTCACAATAAATGTTAAAAGGATGTTATAGTTGCTCTATGGTACTTGAATTAAGGTCTACAAATTCAAACCTTTAAAGTTGCTCCATCAACATAGCATTTTCATATGGATCCAGGTCAATGGGCTGGACGTAATAGTAATGGGCCATTTTTATTTCTTCAATTAGGCCCAAGTGCCCTAAAGTGTATTTATTCCGAGCTCATCATAGCCCCACGAACCTTCACCGTGATTTCAAAGAAAATTTGTACAAAAATCCTAAGAACTTATGAGAATGATCTTCCTTGTCCCAATTTTTTAGCGTTTTACACCTTGGTACAAGAAAACAAAGTTATACAAATGAAAAAAATTGTCCAAGATGATTAAAACAATAATCAAGGCACAAATGACTTGTGCCATTGTTCAAAAGAATTAAAACAACTTATGAATTTTATCAGAGGTAGTGCCTTAATACCTATATTTGAGGGACTATTGATTCAGAAGTGAAATTGGAGTTCTTGAAATAAGAATAAAGTTGAACAAACTAAAATTTGTAGAGAATAATTTTATTTTAATGAATTCGTTAATTAAAAAGTGTACAATAACTTTATTTATAGATGAAAAATAATTCTATTCTTACTAAGATAAGGATATTAAAATAAAATCCTTGAAAGAAATAAAATTCTATTACAACAGAAAAATAATTCCATGTCCTGTTTGTAATAAAATTGTCCTACATTAATCTCTCTTACTTTAAAAAAACTCGTTATTGAATTTGGTTGAAGAAGAGAAAATTTATTAATGAGGAGAAAAAATCTCCAAAATTTCTGCATCTTGTTGCCTAACTTGGACTTGAGGAAAATCTCTAGCCACCCATTGCCGTGTTCAAATACTAAATTTTTGTCAACAACATCTTTGAACATATCAATTATTCATTCTAGATTTTAGAAAAGAGGTTGATAATTTTGCAATTCTATAACCATCGTCACGAGGATGCATACCACTATAGTCATATGTGGCCATAAGACAAGGACAAACCTTGCTATGACACAAATTTTGGTGCAAAAATGAAATTGGAGTTTTTGGAACAGGAATATAAGATCGAACCAATTCGAAAATTTATAGAGTATAATTGTAATGAATTAGTTAATTGAAAAGTGCACAAAACCTTTATTTTTATTTAGGAAAAATAACTCTCTAATCTTGCTAATATAAAGAAACTAAACCAAAATCCTAATCTAAACAAGAAATAAAATCATATTACAAAACCCATTTAACTTCATACCCTTGTTACTAAACTTAAACATTAGAGCAACATGACTTATTCTTCTCAAGTATCTAAGTGACTACTTCAGAGCTTCCAAATGACTGGGACCATAGTATGACCATTTTAAAAACTGACCTGATCATTGACCCTGAAAAAAGTAAGGGTCAGGGATCAAAAGGTCGAACTGGGATCCACTCGATTATATTAAAAATAATTAAATAATTTTACAAAAAATCATCAAATGAAAACAAGTTTTTGAAATCACGAAAACTACATCAACCATTCTAAGATACAATTAACAAAAATAACTAAATACAATCAATAAATCAAAGCTCAATCCAGTTACATGATGTAAAATAAGTTCTTCATTTTAAGCAATCAATAATGTCAACTTGAAAACTTAAATAGTTAAAACTTAAATGTTTTACAGCATCCATCTCCAATAAAAAAAATATCATGTTATAGTTGAATTCAAAAAATGCAATAAGATTGCATAGTTAAATTTCATCTTCATCGTTCTCATCCATAAGCCTTAATCCTTGATCAATTCAAAGATCACTTAAACTACCAAAACGATAAATAACATCCAATGTACCTAAATTAGCCGTCCCTGGAGTATCAAGGTCATCATATTTTCATTTTTATCTAAAGCACAAACGTAAGAAAATAATATATTAGTTGAAAGTAGGACTATATCTATGCTTTGATATAATTGATTAATTTTAGAATGTATTAATGTAGAAAGTACCCGAAGTAATAATAACATAATAAATATTAGAACAACACGTTTAGATAGTTTGAACTTATTAGCTTGAACATACGCATCCTTTTCTCGATCATTAACATTGAGAATTGCATCTTCTTCATAAATAGCATTATCTAATTCGTCATACTCGAAATCCTGAGGTGGTACCTCTTCCTCAATCCAAAAGTCTGTCTTGTCAATGCACTCGTAATCATTTGGATCTTATGATCTCTTCTTATAATAAAGTATACAAGGTTGTACTTGAGAATTATTCATATTCAGAAAACATTATCAATAAACAAGGCATTAAAAATAAATTCGTGACATAGTAAAGAGTTTGAGATTATAACCATATTCTTCAACTGCAAATTATAAGTAACATAGAAAAGATCATTGAGTTTTTGATGCTCCAATATATTTCTTTTTTTGTGAATACGTTCAAAGACACTCCAATTTCTTTCACAATTCGAAAAAGAAGCCATTTGACCAAGAATTCGAATAACTATCTTTTGCAAAGTTGGAGCACTATCCACACAATTTTCACCATTCATCTACATGTTATCTTAAAGTTAGTTTTAAGCACTCTATTGAGTAAACATAAATAAAAATAACTAAATCTGAGTGCTTACTAGGTTGTAACAATTTTCAAGTTTTACATGCAAATTGTCTTTCAAAACTTCCTGCACGTTCTTGATACATCCTTATCTCTCCCATTACTTTTGTCTCATCATCACAAATGCTTTGATCTCATGTAAATTGAAGAGGCCTTGCACGACTTCTTCTTTTTGAAAAAGTCCTTCTTCATAAATGAAAGCATGATTAAAAAAATAAATTGCTGCATGTATGTTAAGGTGAAGATGTTGATTCCATCTCTCCCTAATTATATCAGTGTAAGGCTTGTATAATCTTTGATTCCTTTTCGTATCCTATGCCAGCCATCATATACATAGCCCAATGAAGGTTTTTCATATGAATCCATTGTTCACAACAACCTTGCGATAAGGGTCATAATTATCTCACCATCAAGCAGTCCTTCCAAAATTTGTTGTCCAAGATTATAGAACCTACAAATCTCTCAGTTGCGCTTTTTGAAAGGCTATGGCTTCTGAAATGCCTACTTGTTGCCAAACTTTGCAATACTTTTTTGGGATCATTAATACTTTTCAACATAATAAAAGTGATAGCGAAACAAGTCATAGCTGGACGTACAATTTCCTTCCTTTTAGGTATTTTTCTGAAATGAGACAAAAATTTGTGTGGTTGTACACAAATATTGTAATCTTTGAAGCCTGTAATGCAAGGGAATGCACATGAGACATACTACTAATATCTTTCAAAATAAGATTCAAGCAATGTGCAGCACAAGAAGATCAAAAAACCTAATACTACTTTTCATGCCATAGTTTTCTAGCCGCCAAATAGTTAGTTGCATTATCAGTTACTTTATGAACAATACTACGAGGTCAACCTATTCAACTAACTCGAAAAAAAAGTTGCACAATGTTTGAGCATCTTTCACTACATCTAGCGCATCAAAAGATTTCACTAATACAATCCGAGAAGAGAAATATACTAAAAAATTAATCAAGCTTCTATGTCTTTGATCACTCTAAACATCGACCGTAATTGTGCATCAATTATTTATCCACTGACTTCGATAAGTATCAACTAACAATTGACATTCTTTCTTACAGTATCTCAACAAATTAACACGAATGTTATTATAGGTTGGACCTTTAAATCCTGGGCCAATTTTAGCAGTAGCATCTAAAGCGAGTTGAAAGTGAGGTGATTGCAAAATATTAAATGGAATGTGAGAATCATAAAACTACCTAGTCCAAGTCATATGGGCTCTCTTCAGTGCTTGTTTACCCGCTCAAACACTCTTCAAACTAGGCTGAGATGCACGAGTAGTCCTTGAAGCAAAATATGTTTCAATCCCATAGCTTTCTTTTCTCTTTGCTTGTTCTTACCTTCGTTTTTGTAATGGTTTATTTATTTTTTGAATTTCCTCTTCTATTTCCCCTCCATTTTTTTGTATCCGTAGGATTGTCCCCAAATGTATAGTCATGGGCCTCTTTAGCCTCTTGTTTCTTTTGAGATATATCCCTAAGAATTCCTTGAAAATTAACCCGAACATCAAAAGGAAATATTCTTTCTAATATTGAGATATTTGACTTTGAATTCCAGCAAAATGATACTTCACTCTGTTAATTCCCCCACCTTTAAAACTATTATTTCAATAAAGACGTGAAATGAATTTTACCGTCAATGTCATAACTTGAAGAAAAGTGTTCCCATGCAAGATCAGTCTTCGCACATCTAGAAGGTGTGGAACTTATTGTTTATCTTCCCGAATATTGAGTATTTCTATTCATGCTAAATAACAGCAATGAAATGAATATAAGTGTTACTCAACAACAAAATGAAAAATGAACCCATTTGGAATCTTCTAATTCCACTGTCACCAATGTAAAAGGCAAGCAGAAAGGAACCCATTCGGATTCCTAAACAAGATACATATGCATGTATAAAAAAATTATTTTTCATCGTTATAATATTGATTTGCACAACTGAAATGAGCACCAAATCTCAAACAATTGAAATTTAAAGAAACAAAATAAGCCCCTTTATGATTCCCATTTTGGGGTAAAATGTATTATGAAATAGTGAATTTTTGGAGAATGTATGATTAAAAAGTAAAGAAAAGTTTTTGAAATGCATGTATAATTATTTTATGGATGTATGTGTTGTTGAAAATGAGTTTTGAAAAATGTATTCTTGAAAAAATGGAGCTCAAACAAGGGCTAAAAGGTATCAAAAATCATACCCAACTGAACAACAAAAGCATAGAAATATTTAAATTATAGCAACTATACAGAGTTGTAGACTACTAAGGCGTGGAATTACAGCAAGAAAAAATCTCAGTCACTAAAAAAACCAAAAATCCCCATCCAAAATTAATATATAATAGTCTAATACTCCAGAAATCATTATAGTTATATAGTGGTGTTCTTTTGCCCACGGTGGAAAGTCTTATTATGCCCACTCGGAGAGAACCCAACGTTGGGTTCTCTTGCCACATCAGCAGGTGGGCAGTCTTATTCTGCCCACCGTGGGCAGAAAAATAATTCCGTATAGTTATATAGAGACAACAAGTTTTACCTTATCAAAGATCGTGCCAACAAGATTGAAAAATGAGAACTCAAAAGTCTTCAAGCAGAAGCATTCACGACATAGGAGAAATAGGAAAATGCTTCATTACCAGAAGCATTTTCACAAGCGTTGTGAGGGGCCTGTGAAACGCTTGTGAAAATGCTTCTGGTAATGAAGCATTTTCTGGAGAAATATGAGTAGTTTGAAAGTCTAAATATATTAGAAAAAGGGTTTCAAACATTTTAAAATCCGTTGATTTTTTAATTGGACAAACCGTATAAACTAAGTGTGGGCCGCGAGTTTTCTCAAACCCGGGCGGGTTACAGATTTTAAAGGTGATTTTTTAATTAAAGATTCTCAAGGCTTAATTGAACTGGATTTGGTCCTTGTTCGTGGTATATCTGAACGAACTGGCTGGCCAGTTCGATTTTAACAACATTGAGTATGACATAAATTTGGTAAGAGTACTCATACTAAATGCTAGATCGACTTACTATACACCATCATAAACGTAACGGAACCAATTACGTTCGAATATGGAATCTTACTTATATATTCAACTTCCTCATCAATAGTATGTGATTGGTCTTTAGATAACAAATGAGTTGTTAAAGATAATGTAACAAACTCCCATTCATACATGTCAAACTTGTTTAACACTTTCAACAAATAAGAAGATTTATGTAAAAACAATAAAGAATTTGACATCACTATTTTTATTTCCATACCTAAGATCCTCTACTTTTTCTAAGTCTTTCATGTTTAATTAATTACCCAATGTTGATTTTATCTCACTTATTAATTTCATGCAAAATCTAATCAGAAGCATATCATTAACATAAAACAATAAGATACACATTTATTATTAATATTTTTATGATGATAATAAAACAATGAACAAACTTACTTCATTGAAAATCAATTGATTACGATAAATGAATCAAATATATTATACCGTTGTCTGGGAGATAGTTTCAAAATATACAAGTACCTTTTAAGAACAAACACATAATCGGGTTTTGTTAATCTTTAAAACATTATGGTTGATTCACAAATATTTTTCATCAAGTTCACCATGCAAGAATGCAGTCGCAACAACAATTTCTCCAAGTTCACAATCAAAATATGCAACTAATACAGCATGACTCTAATTGCATACGTGAAAATCTCATTATAATATACCAATTCCTTTTGCGTGTACCACTTTTCTACAAATGTAGCTTTCAATATTAAAGGTTCAGCCATTGTAGTACCCTATTTAACCTTAAAAACTTACATACGATCAACTATTATTTGTTTTTAGGTATATGGACTAACTCCCAAATTTGGTTATTAGCTAATGAACATGTTGTTGCATAGCCTTCAACCACTCCTTTGATTGTTCACTCTTCATGGCCTCATCATGTGTCTAGCTCTTTATCAATTAACTCTTAATAAAAAAATAAAAAAGCTAAGCGTACAGGGTTTTCTTTACAGATTCTTTACAGCGCAGCACCTAATCTGCATACTATTTTTTTTCAACTGTCAATCTAACTGCACCAAGTGGAATTCCGTGAAACATCTATGAAAAAACCCTGTACGTGTAGATTGCTCCTTAATAAATAGCACAGGCAAAGTCAAATTCAGATTCATATGCAAATCTTTTATGCTTCGTATACTGCATCATCTCTCTATCTCTAGCTAACTGGTAGTCTACCAAAGGGTCTTGATCTATTAAGACGCTCTTTCGCTATTGTCTCTCTCATATCCTCTACTTCGGTAGTCTACCAAAGGAACATGTGCACTAACTGCATGTAACTTCATATGCAACTAATCACTATCACTTTCTTGTTGAGTTTCACTCAGTTGCTCAAGCTCCGACCCTAAATAAGGCCTTTCAAATTCATTAAAATATAACATCTCTACTTATAATGATCTTAACCTGCTTTTGCTTTGTATCCCGTAACCTATACCCTTAACTCTCTTAGGGTGTCTTTGAAAAAACATTTTCTAGATCTATGTTCAAGTTTTGAATGACTTTAATGAGAAAATGAAACACAACTAATGGAAGTGTTATGCCTTAAGTCCAATTATTTTTGAACATAAACATTTTTTATATATAATTGATTCATTTTATTTATTGGAGATATATTATTTAATTAAATTAATTTTCTAAGAAATTAAATAATAGAGTTCGTAAATTTGAGTCTTTATAATTTGTTAATCACAAGGAGTTGTGAGTGTGCGATACAAATTATATATGACTAAATTTTAAATCATCCACGGTCGTAAGTAGTAACAAGATGTGGATATCGTTATTACAGACAGACAATCACTTGTGACATTTCTTACTTATGAAGTAAGTAGCTGATCTCACAAGTTAAAGTGTGGTGACACTTAAATGAATAACAAAACATTCACTTGTTCATTTAAGTGTCAGCACAGTTAAACGTTGGAGACTCACTAGGGAGATTCCACATGGATAAATATCTTAATATCAGTGGTTAATCTCTAATGTTCGGTAGATGAATTGATCCTTCGACTTGATGTTATCATAGTGCCTTATGTGAGAACATTCATACTTTGATGATGTTGAATGTTGCTCTGCTGAGAGTTGCTAATAAGCCATCGTTCGGAGTATGTCAAGAATCATATAAAAGTTGTGAATGATGAATAGAAGACTCGCTACTCTTAAATAGTAAGATATTATGATTTATACTTCATTTAGTGTGTACTCATAAGTCGAAAAGAGTTTTCGACTTACATTGACTTAATAGTGAGATGAAAGATATGATCAATAATTGAGATTGACAGACATTCATATCTCATAATTGATCGGATGATATTGATAAATAGATTATAGTTTCATGGTAAACGAATAAATTTGATTTTACTATACTACATGATATTTTTCGTCACATGTATTGTCGTAATATATTGCTAGATGTTAATATGTGATGATGTATGTGAATTAATGATACATTAAAAATGAGTATTTTAATTTATCTATTTTAATTAAATCAAAATAATAATTCACGTCGTTATGTATTGTGATCGAAAACATAATGTGTTACACACAAAAGAAGAACTATAATAATGATATTAATTAGCTCTTGTTTGACACCCATTCTATTATCATTATCATTCTCATTTTTTTCTCTTTTTTCATTTCAACCACACATTTTTCAAATAAAATAATATTATACACAAATCTAAAACTTTTCATTACTTTTTCATCACACATTCACCAATCAATTACTATTCCAAAATTTCTCATTCTCATAAAATGGGTGTCAAAATAGGAGCTTAATTAATTGACAAGTATTGAAAATAATTTATTGAGTTGCTTGTTAATATGCCTGAGTTAATTAATTGGATTAAATAATTTATGAACCAAATTTAATTAATAAGATTAATTAAATATTGAATTAGGTTAAGTTTAAAAGATGGGTCAAGCCCATTTAACCGAGTATTAATAAATTAATAGAGTTTCAGAAATATTAAACACAATTTATTATCTTGCTAGTACAAGAAAAAAGAAACATTAATTCTCTCATTCTTTTTCTATGTGCGAATTTTCATTGAAAATTGGACAATTGAATAGCTATGGATTACAAATCAGAATTATTCTTCAAGAAATTCATCAAATGTATAATTTTCTATCACAGTTTTTATATGAACATAAAGCAGATTTTTGACGAGAATTGAAATCTATTTTGTTTTCCGCTTTGCATGATTAAGTAAATTCTCAACAATTAAGCGTTTTTAGCTAAAAATAATCAGTACAATTCCCAGGCCATTTTTTCATAAGTGCTAATACCATTTAATGCGATTAATAAGTCAAATGAACCAAATATAATGTTGTTACAACATCCTTACTCAAAATGAATCCGGAATGCCAAAGCTCTACATTATACACCTTAATTTGTCAAGTTGGAGATCATTTTCATTCTTTCAACTGCCACATGCTATTGAGAGTGCAAGACTATTAGTCTTATGCTTAGCTATACCACTTTCTTTATAGATTGTCAAATTTAGTGTTGCAAAATAATAATCCATTATCGATCCTCAACTTATCTTTTTACCAGTAAAATACTTTGCTTGTCTTTTTAAATTATTAAAAATATTAGATTTATCTTTTTTGGGAAAAAAGGTCCATACTTTTTCTAAAGAAGTCATCAATTATGAATCTAGTTTAATATAAGGAGACTGTTCATCGAAGCTTATGTGAGCAAAGAATGTCTAGCCCCTATTTTGAAAGGACACCCCAACGCTACCTCTATTTCGATCAAAATTTTCGATTTTTTTAATTGCTAGATACAAGAAAATAATGAACAATCAAATTTTGATTCTTAAAAGATGGAAACAATTTCTAATAAACACTAAGTAGGCTTTGGTACAATTATTGAGAATTTACTTAACATACACAACGGAAAATAAATTATTTTTCAATTTCCACCATGGATCTGCTTTATGTTTAGATAGAAACTGTGTTTAGAATAATACATTTGATGAGTTCTGCAAATATTTTTGCTGATTCTCGAACATGAATAATCACAAACTGCAATCCACTTTTGTTCAATTGTCTAACCTCCAATTGAAATTCACACAGGGAACAAGAACGAGAGAACTAAGGTTTTTTTATCTTTTCTTGTGCTAGCAAGAATAATAATAATGTTGTACTTATTTTTTCTGAAACCTTAATGCCTTATTAATATAAGTCCAAGTGGGCTTGGTGGGTCTCTTAAACTTAATATGAATGTGTGTCAATCTCAAT
>CAIGRQ010295480.1:0-11586 GCA_903798375.1 Fraxinus sp. D2006-0159
AGGTTTTTCATAAATTAATTAATTATATTTCACAATTATTATATTAAATTAAATATTAAACTGTAATATAATATAATTAACTCATCCACCCCACCCCACCTCCACCCCTCCTACTGCTCCGGTGACCATTTCGGTGACCTGCGACCACTGTTCACCTGTCACAGATTAAAAATTTTATAGGTCAGAGATTATTTCGAGGTCACAGATCTAAAATTTTTAGGTCACAATTTTTTTATCGGTCACAAATCAAAAAATTTGTAGGTCACGGATTATTTCGAGGTCCCAAATCTAAAATTTTATAGGTCACAGATCAAAAAATTATATGTTACGGATCGCGTATTTTCAAAATTGTTGGTCACATATTCTTTTTTTAGTTACAAATTATCAATTTTAAAGTCACAGTTCGATAGTTAGGTTACAGACACCAAAAAGAACCACCACTACCATTAACCCGCCACACCAATAACAAAAAAACGACCACTGTCACACGGATCACCATCACCACCACACGACCGCCACCACAGATCCACTACCTCCACAACCACACACATCCTCAGATCCGTGACATTTTCCAAAACCCCATTTTCGCGACGGCCACCAGGTCCACCGCTTACCACAAACAGTGGGTCACATACATAGGATAAATCCAGAATAAACAAGATTAATCCAAAAATAAACCAGTAACGAACACCGGCAAGAACAAAACAACCACCCAAAAAGAAGATGAACAGCCAAACATAGTAGATCGAAGCACAGGGGAGAAGAGTAGCTAGACAGTGCCCACAAAACCCAGCAAATCCGAATTAAACAAACACGAAACGCCAGATAAACGTGATCCCAGTCCCCTATCTCACACCCCAAAGAAAAACCCCCAACTTATTCACCAAAATCGGAAACCTCCAACCCCGCTTCTACCCGCCGCAACAACCACAAAACACAATCGGTGCCAAGTTCCAACAAAAAAACAAAGAAAGAAGAAGGAGAAGAGAATGACATCAGCCTTGGCGTCGCGCTGCTTCGAAATCACAGCAGAGGGAGGGAGAGGGGGAAGGGGAGGGGAAGAGATCGACGTCGGCGGGGGGCGATGGAAGCGGCGACGGCGAGAGAGGAGAGAGAAATTGTGAGAGATTTCATCTAGGGTTTTGTATTTCAAATGAATTTGGTGGGGTAGATAGGGTGGGTATATAAGTTAATTTAATTTTATAATATCATTATTAATATTAATTGTGAAATTAAAATCTAATTTTTTATTAAAAACGTTAAAACCTAATTTTTAAAATGCAAAAGGAAAGGTTTGGTTTGTTTTGTTGTAATTATCACTTTTACAATTCCCAATAGGAATATCTGATCATAATTTTCAAGATAGTGGAGCGAACCAAGGGCGACTTCCACCCCCTCTCCTACAAAAAAATATATGATTAATCAAAATTGACATATTCTATTACGAAAAGAAAAAGCTCTAAAGATCAAAGCATTCACTTCAAAGATCATCAATCAAATTTCATCCTCAAAAATCAAGTAATATCCACAAATCTAAAGGTCCAAATTTTCATTTTTGATTTCAAAAATTTGATAATTAGTACTTGGGGTGCATAAATTCAGATCTTGGTTTTGGTATTTTGATTAATTCAGGGTTTCAGATGGGGGCATTTATATCGAAGTTCTGGTTCATGATGTTCCCTGCCAAGGAATACAAGATCGTGATTGTGGGGCTTGACAACGCTGGCAAAACGACGACGCTTTACAAGCTGCACTTGGGAGAGGTGGTTACTACGCATCCTACTGTTGGAAGCAACGTCGAGGAGCTTGTCTACAAAAACATACGATTCGAGGTGATATACTGAATATTCTAATTTAAGTTGTTAATTAGCCTCTGATGTTTATGGATTTTTTGTGTGCTGGAATTAGAAATTGTAGAAAATTTGTAGCTTTAATAATTTTTTTATTACTTTGATCCAATTGTGATGGTTTTTTTATAGATTTTCCTGTACTAACAATTTCATTAAGTTTATTTCACATGGTATTTTTGGATATTGTGCTTGCATACATTTGAGTAAATTCTTAGGAAGTAATTTTAAGTTTAAAAGTCATATTTCCTTAAATTTGGAATCAGCTGAAGAGAATAAATATATGCATTTTTGTGTTGTGGCATGTCTTATCTAAATGAGAGTGTACACCTAATTACTCAGTGTAGGTATTTGACGAATATTATGTGATTTCTATCCTTGAGATTAGGATATCAGTGCTTTCAATATTGTTCCATGCAAATTGAAAATTACGATTGATTAATCACGGAAAAGCTTTATATGTCCTGATGATACTTTTGTAAAATTCCTGGAACTTATGCCATACCCTGAGGTGGCCACCATACTGGGAAATAAGGTTTCAATTGGAGGTTAATGATTTAATATACTAAAGATAACGTTAGGATGCTCTCGAGTTAAACAATATCAATGAAAAAACATTCAACTTTCTAACTAGAACTACTATACTCTAAATTATGGCAACAAAAATGTGTAGATTTGAATAATGTTCAGCAAAGATTTACATTACATGTATAGGATGTATAGGATTTCAATGCACTCATTACTTGTCGAGTGTGCGTTTCTTGGTGCCAGTGGGTTGGACTGTCACTATGGAATTAGATTTAATGGGACTGTGTGTTTTTCTGTGGTTTCTACTTTCCACTCCTGAAATGTTCTGTTCGGAGGTTTACTGGTAGTGGTGTTGTTGGGATCAATAGCCAGACCTCTTTCCAATTCAGAAGATTGATAACAAGAGCAGTTACCTAGTAGATATTGGTAATTTAAAGGATGTTCATATTCTCATGCTTTATTTTTTGGATTGTATCAAATGTTGGACAGAGGAGGATATAAAGTGATATTATGGAGATTTTGAATATCACATATTGTGCTTGTATCTTGAATGTGCTAGTAGTAGATTGCAAAACATGAATTGGTTTGATCAGGATTCGTTTATTATGGGGTCAGAAGGTTAAAGACTGAATCAAGGTGGAATGCAGCCAGTGGCTTGGGTTCTTTTGTTTCTGCGACTGAATTTCTATTGATGTAAATGTATCAACATTTGATTTTATATTTTGACCAAACCACAAAATTTAGCCCATGTTTGAGCCAAATTTTCATTTTCATCCTCATTCTTCTACTAATTTTCAATCACACATTATTCAATAAAATAATATTTTTCATCACATCAATAACTTTTCCTTTTTTTTCAACGACACATTCTCTATCAATCTACTATTCCAAAATACATTTTTCCAAAATAATGTGGCTCAAACACACCCTTAATATGAAATCTCTAGTGGAAAGGTAGTAGCTAAAGTGCAATTATTCAATAAAATAATATTTTTCATCACATTAATAACTTTTTTTTTTTCAACGACACATTTTCTATCAATCTACTATTCCAAAATACATTTTTCCAAAATAATGTGGCTCAAACACACCCTTAATATGAAATCTCTAGTGGAAAGGTAGTAGCTAAAGTGCATTGCAACAAATGTAAAATGTGCACCCACGAGTTTTAAATTCCTTTAGATCCATAGCCCCGAATGGAAAATGTGGCTATGAGCTTTTGAGTTTTTCCATCCATAAAGTGGCTTTAGAAATTTATAAAATATACATTTGATCCCTTGAAAACAATTCTTCAATCCAAAATGCCCAAGTTATTATACAAAAATCCATGAAAACCAAAAATAAAAAATCTTGACACCGTCAAAAACTAACAACTAGGCCAAGAATTAAGTTGTGAACAGTGCTTTAAAAAGCTCGCATAGGCTCGAAGTTTGGGCAAAAAGCCTTGCATTATCCCTAGGCACTTTTTTTTTAAAAAAAAAAATTCCTAAACTGCTGAATTTTTTCCTTCCCCACTTTCATCTTTCCTAGGCACGCTTTATTAAATTTTTCTTTTTTTTTTTTAAAGTCATTTATTTGACTTAGTTTATTAATTTTTAATTTTTTTAAAAAAATTTCATTTGACTTTAATTTCAAATTTTTAAATGATTTTATCTGGACAAAAAATGACTTTATTCGATAAAGAGTTAAATAAGATTAAGCTACGGTGCTATCTACATATGTAATTATGATCTTGAAACTCGTTTTGTTGAAAACTTCGAAAACATATATGAAATTCCTATAAATATATTAAGTAGGACTTGTCTAGGTAAAAATTGCAACTATAAAAAATAGTCTAGTTTTTTCATTTCCAAAACTTGAAAATTATATCAATGACTAAGTATAGTAATTATTGAGTAAGTATAGTCTTTTATAATTTTAGATGTTTGATATGTATAATTTTTATTATCAAACGATTTTTAAAATGATTAAAAATTTAAAATAATATTAAAAATAAGGAAACATTTTTTTAGGTCTAGGCATTGCTTAGGCTCGTAAAGCTTGAAGTTTCGTTTCCACGTCCAGCCATGCTTCACGCCTTTTCACTGGTTGTGAATGAATAATCCTCAACTAAAAGAAATATTAGATATTGCTTTTATGTCAATCTTTGTTTATGTTCCATATTGTAATTTAGATGGAAAAGAAACTTGTATTTCATTGAGAGAATGATACACATATATATACAAAAGAAAGGAAACTATACAAATTAGGAAACTATAATTAAGCTAATTTACTAGTTGTATAACACATATAAATTGAAAGATACATTTATTTTCTTCATTGCTAAGATCTATTTGTGCACACATTTTCTAATTATACTTTGCATGTTAACACGCAATCATGTGTGATGTCTATAAAATGGAAATAGCATTTTACCTCTAATACTCGATGACAAGCTGCACTGTCATGTCCCTTTCAAGAGCTCTCTGTGAAAATAATGGAATTTGCTGAAGGCTGATATCAACTCTCCTTTTTGTTTCCTCTACATGCAGTGTTACTTCATTCACACAATAATACAGGAAATAAAAACACAAAAAACCAAACCCGTATCCCAAACTTCTTTAGTCAAACATATGAGCTTACGGGTTAAAAATAATATGTGGGCTTGTGTTGGGTTCCAATATTATTTGCCAAATTTTTCCATCCAATGATGGCCCAACATTGATACCATACACATATAGCCTCTGTTTGGGCTCCATTTTCGTGGAAATGCATTTTTCTCTTTCTTGTTTTCAACAAAATAATATTACATGTAAATTCAAAACTTTTCCTTATTTTTTAACCACACATTATTCAAAAATCACTATTCCAAAATACATTTTTTTTTTTTTCGAAATCTATTTTCATAGTGTGTTTGGGGTATAATTTCATCGTTGTCCAAATCATGCTTTAATCCATAAAGCCAGACTATAACATATAATTTATGATAATGCTGGCCAAGACTA
The DNA here is from genome assembly GCA_903798375.1 of Fraxinus sp. D2006-0159. Classification (NCBI taxonomy): domain Eukaryota; kingdom Viridiplantae; phylum Streptophyta; class Magnoliopsida; order Lamiales; family Oleaceae; genus Fraxinus; species Fraxinus sp. D2006-0159. The sequence continues at coordinate 5,360 of CAIGRQ010295480.1, forward strand.
GTACTCACGTCGGATTTTCTCACAAGTATACGAGTAAAGCAAATTTAGAAAACTATATTGTCTCTGTGTCTGGTATTACATATTGTGCCATAATTTGATGGACACAAATTTGTGATTAATTTGCTTAAGGCCCGTGTACTGCTTTTCAAATTATAGCTTGGTCCTCTCATTGGACAAAGTAATTTCTATTGCACTATTTATTGGGCCCAATGCAAAATCACTTAATTATGGGCCCATCAGTTTATATGTTGATCAAAAGCTTGAGAAGGGTTCTGGTGTAGTTTGTTGGCTGCATTTTGTTATTTTATACACAGAATGTGCAAGTGCAATGTAAATAGAAAAGAGGGTTCCTTTCATTTTTGGCAAAGTTTCTTCTTCCATTTTCCACAGCAATCTCATGCAGATGGCAGTGAAACTAGTCCTCAAGTATTGTAGGTAATGTGCTGTTCACATCTTGTAAACATATTTTATATAGAAGGGGCTTCATTTTATGTGCAATTAATAAATCCGAAAACGTGAGTTGATTTTCGGTTTGCATTATATAATGTTATAATTTTTTGTCATTTGGTCATCTTAATTTATAAATACCATGATTGTATCTTAGAAGCAAGTGACAAAGCTTCAGAATCTGACATAAACGAGGTCGGTTGAAAGTTGATCTTTTGCTGCCAAGAGAGGGCCGTTTCCCTTTTCTTGTTTTTTGTCATATTGGATTCGCAGACCTTGGATTTTTATCTACATTTTATATTTGTTTTGGTTACTTTATGTAAGGAAGAAACAATTTAGGGTATATGTGGGTTCCATTTTCCTGTTTTTGTTTTTTAAGATTATATATATTACTAATTTTAATTGTTTTTGCATGAACCGAAACATTTTCGATACCTTAGAAACAGTGAACTGTACCTTAGAACTCCGATCCTGACAAACCAATTTGCACTGTTAATCTTTTCTTCTGTGGAATGTTTAAATTTTGAGTTAACTGGTTTTGTAGAAATGGTTTTTACTTAGTAGTTAGTACTACTCATTCTTCTATTTTAACAGAAGACTGATTATGGTAATTGTTATGAAACGTGCTCTAAGAGTAAAATTCTGATGTACTCCTAGTGGAATAGAGAATCCATAAAGATCTGTTTAGGTCTGTTTGTCTTCTATACGTGGATATTTGATGGAGGGTATCTTGGTCTCCAAGCTTATATTTATTTGACATAGGTCTTAGTTTAGTAGTTGGCCTTTTTAGGTATAAAGAATCTCATATTTGAGCTTTCAAGATGCTTGTGGGAGGTTTAGCTAGAAGAATTTTTTGCTGACTTTTTATCATCTCCCTAGTCTTTTATAGGCTAGAATTTGTCCCGTGGAAAGTGTGTTGTTTATGGGAAGGTTCTATATCATTTGCTCTAAGAATAATGGTATGCTTATCATTATTTATCCATGCTACTCACCTCACCAAGTTTATGAGAATGTATTTTAGGATGGAAGACCTGTATCTTGCAATCTAAGAATAAAGCCATAGGGTGCTGTTGGTAGTTATGTAACCCTGTTAAAGAAATTTTAAAGGATTTCCTTTCTTGGAGATGATTTCCAGCTACAAAGATTTAGGACCTTCTTGCTTCTTGATCATATTTGGGTAGGCAATGGACCACTAGTTGCTCGCTGATCACATCATTAGACATAATTGGCATGTTCTTTGAGTTGCTAATGATTTTTTATCACTTTTTTTAAAAAATAAAAAATAAAAAATCATCAACACTTGTGTAACTACCTGGCAACTATGTTTGAAATGTGGAATGGGGTTCAACATTAACAATATTTAACATGTCATGGATATTCATCGAAGTGAAATGCAAAGGCAAACAATAAGAATACACCTTTCTTACCCTTTTTCTGTGAGCTGCAATAGCAAAAATGTGGATTAGTTTGTTATGGTGGTTTCAAATTATTATTCTTTGTTTTGACTCATTTTGAGGTGGTTCATGCCTAGCTTGCTTTGTCAATCTGACCTTACCTGAGTGAACTTGCAAACAGGTTTGGGATCTTGGTGGGCAAGAGAGACTCCGGACGTCATGGACAACATATTATCGTGGGACGCATGCAGTTATCGTAGTGATAGACAGCACTGATAGAGCTAGGATCTCTCTTATGAAGGATGAGCTATTTAAGCTGCTTCCACATGAGGATTTACAAAGTGCAGTTGTACTCGTCTTCGCAAACAAACAGGATCTTAAGGATGCCATGACTCCTGCTGAAATAACCGATGCACTATCCCTCCACAGTATCAAGAACAATGACTGGCATATTCAAGCTTGCAGTGCTCTCACTGGTGACGGTCTGTATGATGGTTTGGGATGGATCGCACAGCATGTCACTGGGAAAGCACCTAGCTAGAATGATGAAGTACCATGAGAATGTTATAGTAATGTTTTCAAGTTCGGAGAATATAGATCGTTTGATGTATCATTAATATTCCATAACATGTGATTTGGAGTTCTCATGTTGATTTTTCTTGGAAGGGCTGTCTTGGGCAAAATTTCCCTTTACTGTATTTTACTGATGACACATTGTAGTGCTCAATTATCTTTTATATGTTCAACATTTTTTTATCTATATTCGCAAAATCAATGTAACATCTTGAACACATGTGCTATTTTTATTTCATATTCCGTATTAAAGTTACGTGATTTACACCCTTAAATGAGGAAATATTTAAATTTTTTTAGTGTCAAATGTTAATAATCCATTCCGGATTGTCAGACTATTTTTTGTCACTTCCTTCTTTTTCGTAGTTCTACTGATTTTCATTTTGCGGAAGGCGTTGTGAAGTATGCTGTGAACTCTTCGAAACGACATCTTGAAATCATATTTATGAACTCAGAATATGTGTTGAGTCTAGGTCGCAAAAGGCGACATTAAGCTGGAAAGCGATCAATGGCAGTGTCAGGTAGCCATTTTGTTAAGATGTATCGTACACTCCAGTGAACGATTTTTTGTTCAGATTAAAGTATAGTGAAGTACGTTCGGAGTTGTACGAAACAATGTCCAGAACTCCTTCAAACGATCTCAGAGTGGCCATTGAAATTAACCATCAAAAGTGAATGAATTGACATGAAGAATTTGGAGAGTATTTAGCAACCATGTGCCAATCTCAGCTCCTTCTGCTTCTCTTCCTTCGTAGTGACTTGGTGATCTGTGCTCCAGCTTCGTATCTTCGACTTCAATTGAATGAGTTTGAGATCCCCGGATTTATCCTTTCTTGAATTTCAAGACTTATATTATACTATAAATAAATAAATTGAAAGTGTAAAAAATATTTTTCACTACTCTCAAAATATGAAAACAAAATATTATGATATAAATCATGACAAGCTAATTAATTAAGAAAATAATTACTTCAACCAATGAAGATTAAAGGTTGAAAATAAGAATTAAAAAAAAAACTAAGAAAATAATTACTTCAAAATGAAGATTAAGGAGTTTAATTAAAATTAAAATATGGTGTATTAAATAAAGTTATGGTGACAATATAACTTTATCAAAAATTAAACTTTATTCACAATTTTAGAAAATTGCCTTTGATTGGTCCCCATTATTTCTAGAATATATATTTTTTCTCTTATTTTCAACCATATATTTTTTAATAAAATAATATTACACGCAAATCCAAAATTTTTTACACACATTTTCTATCAAAATACTATTTTAAAATACACGTTGGATAAAGAATGAGGCTCTTGTAGTATGTTCCAAGGGGTTGGATTGTTCACCTCTTAAAGCGGTACATGAACTGTTTAAACTATTGATTTACATAATTCGAAGTGACCAATTAAGTTTACAACGAACCCTAGAAATCGATCATTGATCCAACACACAAAAATCTTGAGATGTGTATGAAGAAATTGGGATCCACATGCTGACTAGATGATAAAACTTAACTTGAAAATTTTCGTTTTGCCAGAAATTGTACATATAGTCAGATACTCACATGGGGGGTGGGCCCATGTGAATTAAATATTGTTAAAAATATGGGGCCCACCCCATGTGTGTATTGGTAAGCAACAAAGCTATTTGTACAAAGTTGAGTTATAAAAGTTGGGTTGCAAAGTGTGTTGACAAAATTCAGATCGTTGATTTCAAATGATTTAAAAATCTGTTTTTAAAATGATTATAATTTAAAAATCTGTTTTTAAAATGATTTGTGTAAATATTATTTTGTCAATCAATTTTGTCACATAACCTTGTATAGCATAACTCATTGGTAAGGTTTTTTATCTTTTTCTTTTCCTTCCTGTACGGGTAGAAGGGTACCAATTAACTTTGAGAACCTTTCTTCACCTACAGAAATGAAGAAAAATAGGGAAGACAAAATACATGTGGTTTCACTTTTTTAAATAATATTTAAATCAGGTGAAACCCCACTTGAGTATTCTGTATATCCTCTTGCACTAATTTTCTGTACATTCAGCAATATTCTAACTTTGAACCATGGACAGACACCCCCATCGTGGGGGGCGCCACTTGGCCCCCCGTTTGAACAGGGCACACGTGGCCCTGTTCAAGTCTAAAACTTTTGATAATTTCTAATTGGGGTTGCCGTGGACCCTTTAATTTCACCCGAGAATATTTACATAGATTTTCTTGCCCTAAATGAAATTGTTGAAATAAATGAAAACATAAATTTCTAGGTTAGGACAAGATATCCTCTCAAATATAAGAATCCATCCTTCCCAATTTGAAATCTATCTGAATTGCCATTGTTTTTGCATAATTTGGTCAAAAGTTCCAATCTTTATGCTTTGCATTTTACGCCCGAGGCTGTTAGGGTTATAAATTTCATTTTGAGCTGCTTGGGAGTTTAAAGGGAGCCTAATGATTCACTGGATTTTGCAGTAATTGTTTGATTTTTTATTTTTTTTTATTATTTTGCTGTTGGCGCTGTTACATTATAAGTTATATGTTCTAGGGTTTTGGGTCCTTTTAGGGGAAATATTAGTGACATTTCAGACTAAATGTATCCTTCTGATATGGATTTTGCCCGCGATAGTGGGACGATCTTAGTTCCCACGCGTTTTGTGTGGCCTTATGGTGGGAGAAATGTACTAATCAGTGGCTCGTTTACTGGGTAAGAATTTATCAGCATTAGTGAAAATGTGTCTTTATGCTTATTTAATTGAATTTACCTCCCTTATTGGGGATTTTTGCGATGATTTTGATGTTCTTTATGTCAAACTGTTAATATGTGCTTGATTGATGTTTTTTTGGTAAAGGTGGACACAATGGCCAATGACTCCGGTTGACGGATGCCCTGCTTTGTTTCAGACAATCTGTAGCCTACCGCTGGGTTATCATCAGGTTTTTCTGTAATGTGGCATTTTGTTACGAAGTTGTCTAGTGCTTCATTGATGATTTACACTTAGATTGTTAGATTTAATTAAAAGATATTGGAAATTTCATGTCTTTTAGGATGATTTTAGTGTGGCGGAAATAAATGCTTCATGAAAAATGGTCTACACTGATTATTTACTCTTGATTGTTAGATATGATCAAAAGATATTGGAAAATTAATGTCTTTTAGGATGGTTCAGTATGACGAAAATAAATGCCTCCTACATTATGTGTTGATTTACACCAAGTTTGTTATTCGGGGGATGGTTTGTTATGCCATGTGCCACGTCTTTGAAAGTTCTATCTGTTAAATTCGGCATCATATATTATCTGGGATGTACCATTTATGACTTGCAAAATGATACTTATGACCTCCATTATTTATTGTTGTTGCATTATTTTTTTTTGCCCATGTTGACTTACATTATGGCCTATTGATTATGACTCTGCTGAGAATGGATTTACCATTAAACATTAATTCTTTCTTATTTTATATGTGTTTTACTTTGTGGTGTTATTGGAAAATGGAAATGAAGGTATCTGGTAGCCTAGGAAAAAGCTGCACGAGGATTGATTAGTAGTATTACTATTGAATTTTAGATAATGTGAAAACTTGATGCATGAATTGATTAGAGAATGAAGTTCAGAGGAAATAAGTATTGACAATTAAACATAAACGCTAAGAAATTGTCACTGATCATAAAATCTATGCAAAAATTCTATATGGTAGGCAGGTGTTTTTGCTACGAGGTTGCCGGCAATCAAATAACTGATTAAAAGAAGGATCAGTCCTTTGCAGTTCTTACGTTTAAGTTTTTATTTACATATCTGATTTATGTGATGCTCCAACC
>CAIGRQ010295553.1:0-10890 GCA_903798375.1 Fraxinus sp. D2006-0159
AAAAAAAAAAAAAAACAAGACAAAACAAAACAAAACAAAGAATTATAAAAATGAAAAACACAACACATTCGAGTGGAAGAACATTATGAGACTGGTTAGATTGCAAATTAGATAAGACAAATTATTGCCGATTGTATCTCAAATGCAGAGAGGCGAAGCTTTTTCATACAAGTTGTTAAATGTACACATAAAGATTACAAGTTGTAAGTGACAAAAAGTTACGTACCAAAAGCGGAAAGAGAAAAGTCTATTAAATGAATTTTTATAATAAGGAAGGGGGCTGGCCCCTACCTCCTCGCTGAATGCTCCAAAACACCAAGATATATTAATCAAAAAATTTATCTTGTGAGCCTCTTAGCACTGTTTGGACTCCATTTTAGCCTCCATTACCATTTGTTTCTTATTCTTCTAAAAAAAATGGGCATAGTTATTTTCAATCACACATTTACACAAAAAAATTCATTATTCAAAACTATATTTTTCCAGAAAAATGGCCACAAACTGGGGCTTAATTTAATGTCATTTCCTCTATTTTATTTTCAACCACATATTCTCTAGTAAAATAATATTACACGTAAATTCTAAAATTTTCCTTATTTTTGAACCGTACATTCTTCAAGAAATCACTATTTCAAAATACATTTTTTTCCCAAAATTTAATTCTAATGGAGCCCAAACAAGGGCTAATATGTTTCACCCATGTGTTATCACTATTGAAAAGAGCAGTTTACAATGAAGCAAGCAAAATAAAAACAGCACCTTCACATCTTTTGATGATATTAAGATATAGCCAATCTATCATTGGCAAAATCTTCTAATCAATACAGCATTGAGAGAGAGAAAAAAAAAATTTAAGAAAAGAATCTGACGAAGTTGTTGATGATCAAATTGTTCAGTTTTGAGGTGCAGAGCTGACAAGTTCGTTGTGCCTCTTGGATGGACCAGAAGGAGCAGCAATGCTCCCTTTGGGCAGTCTTGTTGAAAATAGGCCTTCTGGTAAAGAGTGCTTCTGCTGGTAATGCTTCAAGATCATTGCTGATACATCTTCTTTCATCAGTGTTCTCCCTGGCCTAATCGCCGCGCAAGAGTTGACGAGAAGAAATCCAATAAATAATAAAAGAAAAAGTTTTCGGAATTTTGAAAATGATAGAGAAGGTGAAGGAGAAGATGCCATGAGAAAACTTTCTCTGTAGGGTTTTGGAGTGATAAGTGTACAACTAGAAAGAAGGGGGTTTATATAAATGTATATGCATGTTATATTTTAAGTCCTTTTCTTGTTGACTTCAAATTCTTCAAGCATCCTATATTTGCCAAGAAAAGTAGACATAATAGGTGTAGTTTTGTCCCTTTGTTCATTGACTCAACTGTTATAAGGTTACTCTCCGAACTCAACTCAGCTCACTTTTATTTTTAATCCTGTTACAAATTCAAATTAACCATTAAAAAACTTCAACGTGTACGTAGAAATGAGTGCGTACGTTCGTGAGCACACGTGAGCAAGTGTGGAGGGAAGGAGGCAAACCCAGGGGTGAGGGGTCCATTTAGTTTTTTTAGGTAAAAAATAAATAAATTTTTTCTATATATCAGTCAAGTAGAAAAAATATATTTGTCACCTAGCACTCCTCCGCATGTGAGACAGGAAGTTTGAGGGAAATGGGATGCATGGAGAGTTAGGAAAGATAGTTTTAGAAGTGATAGGCACTCAATTGATGTTGAATCTTGAATTTCAACTGTGTTGAAATTTAGTAAAATTGGATGCTGGCTTGTTTCTTCAATTAATTAGGAGTCTACCTATAAAAATTCCTTTGAAACTTCTTGTAAGGCTAGAACACCAAGCCTACCTTCATCAAGAAGAATTTCCATTCATTTGGTATATAATAGTAGATTGCGATGGATGTAAGGCTAGAACACCAAGCCTACCTTTCATCTTACATTTTGACTCTATTTATAAAACATGGTCGAGCATACAAACTCCCATGTTGCGTTTAGGTGGAAGCCTAAACACTGTATCAATTTATTTGGTGTACATCATCTATTACAGATTTATAGTTTTTTCAATAAATAATTAACTTCTTGTTTTGCAAAAAGAGAAAAAAAAAATGATTATAATAATTTTTTGGGCAAATAATAATGGATCAAATACTTGTTCATCTAAAAATCAAGATATTAGAAACAATATATATATATATATAAACATTTAAATTTTAACTTGGTATGGACACGTAATCTTCCTCTAATGTGATTAGTTTTGAATGGATAAGCATTTTTGAAAATTTAGGGGTTGTTCTCTTAATGTTTCAATTTTTAATTTTGAGTTTTGAATTTATTTTGTGTTTTGAGCGACCATTTTGAGATTGCTGAAAAACCATTCTTTTTGTCTTTTTGAAATATATTTTTTTCAAAAATAAAAAAAAAATGAAGTTTTTGTTTGGTTGTAACTGAAAATAGCCAAAACTATTTTTTTGGCGTTTTTCGCTTTCTTTGTAAATTTTAAACTCGTTTCTGAAAATAAGTAAGTAAACGTGTTTTAGTGTTTTCGAAAATTGAAAACTGAAAATACCTAAAAACAGTAAAGAGAATATGCCATATTGATTCAAGTTGTTTCTTAATATTCATTTTTCGTGATTTATCACAACTTATGTGAAGTTGAGAAATTAAGTGAACAAATTTATTAAAATGTCGTATCACTGTATTCATTTTAAGCTGTGCAATATTTGTTACGATAAACTATAGATAACTCTTAAGCCCATTATTAATTGAGTCAAGAAAAAAGTAAGAAACTAATCATGCATATCCTGTCTTATTAAGTATGGCCTACTAAAAATCCAATAATTGATAATTAGTCCTGAACTGCCTAACTTGAGGGGATTTTTCACGTGAAAGCCACCGTGAGGGGATCATAGAGCTTCATTGACCAAAATAATATTTGTATTTGTTATGAACAAATATTATTATTGTAAGCGTAAAAGTAACAACACTCAAGATAGCTACTCAAACACTGAATGAGGAGTCGTGTTGAACAAGTGTCATAGAATGGTAGTTAAGTCTCAACTTTAGAAAGAAAGTAATATTTAAATTTTAAGTCAATTTCTAACAAGAATTCTTGAACATTAGATAATATAATTTAGGTTTTGACTAGGAAAATAGGAGATAAATACAAAGGTGACTAGCAAATACCAACTACTAAGGAATTAGGTCGTCGAGGATGGAATGGCATTTGATGGAGAAACATTAAAATTTAGAAAAAACAATTGTACTGAAAAAGATGTGATATTTTCAATTTTATCCATTTCAATTGAAGTTAGTGAGTAAACTAGTCATGAGATAGTGACAAACACATTACAAGAGACGATCAATCTCATACTGCAAGGAAAATGGAGACAATACTGCAAGGTAAAATACGTTGCATTTGCACAAACAAGAGAAAGTGACTTGCCTCGACCAATTCTATCACTTTCATTTCTATTTTTGATTTCTTTTAAACTTAGATTTTGATTTCAGAAAGATAATATTCTTTTGCTTTATTCTAAGGATTGAATTGAAGAACGAAATGACCTTCACTCAAGTATGGAAATGCTCAAATTCATCTTCATATAATTGGTTTCAAAATGTCGATACTTTGTTCGATTTCATGCTTATAATATAGATATTCTGGAGAATATATTGAATGCACATATCGGTGTAATTCCCACAAAATCTTAAGACGATTTTTCTTGATTTTTTTGTGCATTTATATTCTAAATTTGAATTCCAAATGTTTGAATAATTGAAATATGTCGAATTTTATTTACATGAATATGGCTTTGTCATTCGGCACTCGAATTATATAATGAAATGAATAAAAGTATAGGGAAGTGCATGGTGTTGGGTTTTGATACCCAATAAGTTCCGGGTTATGATGTACACGTTGGATCAAAGTGTTACCAATAATCAAATCCGAAAGCTCAACCCGAAAACAACGTAGGCCGTTAGAAATAATTTAAACAATTAATGTTACTCATGACCCATATATATTACCTCTTGGATGGCTTTGAATCTTGGCACATTTAATATTTTTTTTGGTCCAACTAAAGCCTAACCTAGCCTATATATATGGTGTCTTTTCCCTATCCATTTTGTGTGTGATTTGTGTGTTAGAAGGAGAAAAATCAACAGCTTGCTTGGAGAGAAAAAAAAACTGGTTGCTTTCTCTGTGTTTCTGCCTCCGTCTCGTGTTTCTTCCATTATTTTTCTTGTTCATTTGTGGGTGAGATTGAGGAGCAATCAAGGTGAATATATTGGCTATGGGTTGGAGTCATTTGGATTGATTGTTTAGTAGAGAAAGGTAACGTGAAACTGAGCTCGAAAAATACACTTTTAACGACCATTGGAGCGAGCTTCCGCGACAATTGGTATAAGAGCTTCAAAGTGGTGGATTTGACTCAAAAAATGACCAAAAAATGACCTGAAAGCCGGCTGAACAAAGTAGAAAACAGATCATAAAACTATCCAAGAAATTGCCCAAAATTCGAAACTTCAACAGGTGTGAGTGTGCGTGCAACGTTTTCAAGCCGAGGTCTCTTCAAGTAGTTTGTTGCTAACATTTTTCTTGACAATTTGGTATTATTAGTTTTCTGTTTCAAGTTATACAAGAAAGTCTGGACAATTGCGTTCTTCGTGTGTTCGGGATTCAATCGTGGTTGATTGGTTCCTGTAATTATTGGAGACGTTAGGACGAATAGTGACGGTCCTAAAATGATAAATTTACATCTCTAGAAATTTATGGACCTTCAAACGTGGTCCACTCAGTATCGTGTTCTTTCTTTTTGTTATTGCAGTTAAGACTATTGTGTAGCATAGTCATTTATTTTTCGCATTAGAAGTCATCGTGTGAGGTGACATTTGGTTTGGATTACCATGAAGTGGTAACTATTGCCTGTTGCTAGATTTGTGAATTTCTTGTTAATTATTTATCTTGAATTCTTTGTGAATTTATCGTCAATTATTTTTCATTATTAGAACTGCACATGACCTTAGAAAAGTTCTTTGTTCGACCATTCTGTGTAAATTGTGTCTGTACTTTGCTTGTGGTCATCGTGATTACATTTTGTGTTTTGTACGTTTTTGGTAAAAATGATAACACGTTTTGAGTTGTACTTTTTTTAATGAAAAATGTAATTTTTAAATTTGGTAAAATAAAAAGGCTTTTCATAAAACTTTTAAAGGCAAATGTAGGAGTAAGGCAATGTCGAAAAATAAGATGTGTTTTAACAGCAGCAAATTTGGATATGGTGAAATAGGTTGTCCTAAAAATGATAATAAAAAAAAGATAAGAAGAAAGGTGAGACGAATGTGGCTATAGGGTCGAGTAATGACTCTAGTGAGGTTTATTGAGAGTAAACTTAGTTACTACATGTGTGTCCGTGTGTAATTCTTTTTGCATGCGTGTGATTGCTTAATTTTGTTGCATGGTTATATGTCACATTTCAATACATTTGATATATGCATTTGCATGAATTTGAAAGTAACCTGATTACTTTGTGTAATGTGTTTGTATGCATAGTAGGTTGAAACTTATGGTGTACTCCTTTTGCTCTGTGAGTGGTGTGAGAGAGTGTGATAGTGAGAAGAAAGAGAGGCGACCATTTTCACTTTCATCTTTGTGAGCATATGTGGTTTGTGAGATTATGTAAGGCGGCCATATATGGGTTATCTTCATCATCTTTGTAAGCCTCTTTTTTTAGTGTACTGAAATAACCAACTCTTTCTTCTATTCTCTTTGTGAGTGCCACTTTCACCCAATTCCTCTGTGGATTTTTTAAGCATTGGTGTTGAGTAACCTTGAGGGTACGTGAGTTGATTTAAATTGGGTTTAACCTATGTGATCACCAAGGTGTTGATATGCCATAGTGGGTTTATGATGCATTAGCAGTGAATATGTCTATTGGTAATGTGGAATATAGATGCCTATGATTGCATTTGTGATTTGTACCGAGTATGTGGAGTGTGACATTCAGTCGAGAGGTGACTAAATATTGGAATCATTTATCTGTGAAGACACCCTGATCAGGTGGTGTGTGAAAGATGCACTTATATCACTTTTGTTAGGTGGAGACTTATTATCCACTTAGATTGTAAAAACTAATGTGGTGATAGAGGATTATTCCAAAGACTTAGGATCTATAGGGATTTATCAATTAGAAATAAGTTGAGTGATCAATCTAGTGAGCACGGTGGACGATGAGGTGAGATATGTGTTCTTGAGGTGTGAGCAACACAGAATGGGATAGGATATGTGTAGTAAGATCTTTTCGTGGGGTCATTTATGTATTTGTTGCACATGTGTTGGCTGTGTGTTTGATTAACATAGAGTTAATATGTTGTCTTTTTGAAAAGATCCGTGTTATGGTATATGATATATCTCCATCGTATGTTTATTTACTCTTGATTGATTACTATGATTATCTGCTTCTATTGGGCATTTGTTTGTGACCTTAGCCATGGTGAGTACATGGAGTATGTATGATATGTGTTTCAAGTTCGAAACATGAGGTAGGGTTTGTGATCCTAATTTTATTGGTTGCCTTGATTCTACAAGTGTTAACTTTGTATCTTGATTGCTTGCAGGTTGATTGAGTATTAAGGTGGAGATTTGTCAGGTTTTGATACAAAATGAATCACGGGCTATGATGTAAACGATGTATTTAACCTTTTTATTGGACCAACTAAAGCCTAACCTATACATATGGTGTCTTTGTCCTATCCGTTTTGTGTGTGATTTGTGTGTTAGAAGGAGAAAAATCGGCAGCTTGCTTGGAGAGAAAAAATCGGTGGCTTTGTTTGTGTTTTGGCCTCCATCTCGTGTTTCTTCCATTATTTTTTTCGTGTCTTTGTGGCTTACAAATCATCACCATTATCTTGTTTCTTGTAGGTGAGATTGAGGAGCAATCGAGGTGAATATATTGGTTGTGGGTTGGAGTCGTTTGGATTGGTTGTTTAGTAAAGAAAGGTAACGTGAAACTGAGTTCGGAAAACACCGTTTTGACGACCCTTAATGAAATGGTGCCTATTAAATAATATAAGATGCCATTTGCAGGTAATTAATATATATATATATATATATATATATATAGGGCTCTTCATATCTGCATGAAATTATATGTGCATGTGTGTGTGTGTACGTATAAATATTTCATTAAAGTATGTTTATTTAAAATGCCATTTTGTCATACGATAAAGCATGTGAGTATGCGTAATTACACTCAAATTACTATGATACTCGGTTTCGCATGCAAGAATTTGAATGGATGCATTAGCCTATTTGCTTCCTTTGGAGATATATTAACTTTGAGATAAGTGTTCCTTCTCCTCAATCCATCAATTATGCGGTTACATGGTTTTTCTAAAGAAGAAATAGTTGCAAATATGAAAGTACACTTACTTTCACGTGACATTGTCATCAATAGAGAGGAAATACATGGACTTCCACGAGACATTGACATGCATAGTCACAATATGTGTTGACTAAAATGGATAAACTTATACAATGGGTACATAAATGTTTGGAATAAACGTTGTTATTCCTTGATTGTGAAGAACTTTTATTTTCGTAATAGAAATGGATATCGTGGGACTAATTCGAGTCAAACAATGAATGGATAGAAAGGAGAAAAATTACGCCTAATCATTGGAAATGTATAAATGTTTGAAGGATGTCAACTAATTGTGAAAGTTTATGAACACTCATTGAAGACGGATTACTATTCCTTTTTGTGGATAGGTGCCTTATTTTTTAATATGAAATGACACATATCTTGTGAAGTGTCACAAAATTGATAAGTTGCATATAAGATGCTTGGTACTATACTACTCTAAATGTGAGTATAGTTATGTGCAATTGATGTAACAAATTAACTTCTATCTTGGAACCAATTAAATCTGGTATATGCTTTGAAAACATTATTAGTTTAAGAACCCTAAATTGTGTTTGGGTCTATGTGTTGACAAATGAAAATGATTTATGAGTTGGCAACCCTATTATGAAATTTCATGGACATTTATGAAGCTTTGTCATTATATGAAATATATAATGGATGAATTGAACTTTAAAAGAGTTGATAAACTCTAAGTTCACGTATAACCCAAAAATATGGGGAGTTATTATTAATGATTGCAAACTTATATGAAAAGTTCGAGACTTGTAGAAGCAACATTAGTAATTGCACATGTATTCGTAATTAAGGAATTTTGGGGTTAACTTATATTAAAAGTTACATTCCTATACCTTATAAGTCATAGAAAAGGGTTCTATGAAGGTGAAAAGGTAAGAAGCCATTATACTACTGATAAGAATGGTTCACAACGTGAACCACACTAAGTCAAAAAGGGATAAAATGGGATGAAAATTGATTAATGTATTTGTATTGGATATGAAATGATAATCGTTGGGATATTCATAAGTTGAACTATGTGGTAGTTGATAATGGTTCAATTATAAATTGAATACCCATAATTCGAAATCCACTAATAAAAAAAATGTTTGACTAGTGCAATAGTGTGTTATTTCCTTCAACCATATTGGAAGATAATATGGCTTTTAAAAAGCTAGATTGAAGCCTTCATGATAGTATTTCTTAGCTGGTGACAATTTGTATAAATCAATCGATGAGATACTGAGTCACTTGTAATGGTAAAACTAGACATATACGTTGTTGACACAATACCACAAGCAGTTGATTTCAATGGTATAAACATGTGGATCTATTAAGAGGTTTGCCGAGAGATCAAGTATTCTGCATATCGAAGGGAATGAGATTGAAGCCTACGATGTAAGAGCTTTTGTAATGGTATATAACTTGTTGACTAGAGATACCAAGATCTTGGTTCAAAGGAATAACTAAGTTATGAAAATTCTATGAAACACTTAGGAAATAATTCTTACTCATTCCTATGATACGCATAATGCTTTCTGCAGAGTGTTAAAAGGTTAACTTACACTTTTAATAATTCTTATGGCTTGATTAAATCAAGTGGAGTAGGGCAATATACTCTTAATAAAAGGTCACCGAAGTAAGTGTGATGTTGGATAGTTTTTATTAGAATTGTTGAGGCTAAATTCTCGAAAATACTTATGAAATCCAAGAGTAGTTCATGGCCAAAATAAACACAGTTATGATAACCAAAATGGTTTAGAGAAGACATTGTATGAGTACTATTATCTGGGTTTACACGAATGGTTGAATGACTCAAGACTTGATTCACCAATTAGCCAAATAAATTCGATATTATTTTACTAAGAAAGGTTCAAGGCCAGAAGCTAAACTCTCTTATCTGCTTATCTCTCTACTAGTGTATGCATTATTTTTTTCATATTTGGAACTTCCATTCACGTGGGAGATTATTGGAATTTGGTTAAAATTAGATGAAAATTGGTTAATTATAAAACCATGAAAAAAGTGTCAGATTTAGCCAAATATTCGGATTTGATCCAATGGTCAAATTATGAAAATAAATAGGCTAACTTGTTCTACTTGTCGAGTAGGTGATCGTCGTATTTTAGAATCTCAAAACTAATTTCGAATAAATGAGAAATTGTGGTCCAAAGTTGGAAGAAAAATTGGATTTCAACACGTAAGGCCATCGCTCGAGTGGCAGACTAGCGCCGAGCTTTCTGCTTTAGCACTAGAGCGACGAGCAAACAACTAGTGAACTGCGACCCTGGGTGAAAGATGCTAAGTTTTGGGGCATGTCTCTCCGACCACAACCCCTCACATTCTATAAATTAGACCCCTTGGTTGATGTAAATCCATGCCATATCAATTTCTTTGATTGCTTGGCATCAAAACACTTGAGAAATTCATGGTTTTTCTTGCATCAAAGTCATGGTCATGATAAAGAGATGATTTCGTTTGAGTTCGTTGTTCTATGTAATTGGAGTGCCCCTATTGCGAGGTGTGACGATTGTCGAAAAACGTTGACACCAATCCGGGGCAAAATTCTCTTAAAGAAAAGTGTGAAACACTTGTCTCGACCAATTCTATCACTTGCATTTCTATTTCTGATTTCTTTTAAACTTATATTTTGATTTCAAATAAAATAATACTCCTTGTTTTATTCTAAGGATTGAATTGAAGAACGAAATGGCTTTCATTGAAGTATGGAAATGCTTGAATTTGCCTTCATATATTTGATTTCGGTGTGTTGATACTTTGTTCGATTTCATGCTTATAATATAGACGTGTTGTAGACTAAATTGAATGCACATATCGGTGTAATTCCTTCAACCACTAGTAGCCCTTACTTTAAGTTTTGAAGACACGACGATAAATTTATTTTGTCGTGAGAAGTTAATTCTCTCTCATTATATAAACATTGCGATTCTATACAAATTAATTTTTGTAAGAGACTTTAGGTTAATAACACTGTGTCAATTTTTATTTCTATATACAGTAATTGACTTGATCGTTAGTGTGGAATCAACAACCAGATTTACCCTCAGTAGCTAAGCCGTTAGGCGGGACATAATAGTAGTATAAATTATTGTGCATAATTGTTTTAAGATCAACTATGGTGCAGTATTTAATGTTGAATGGAATGATAATACCAATTAAATTTGTGGATATGAGATATATCTTAAAGCCGCTTCACATTTATAAGTAGATCATCTTGTATATATTTGTTTTGCTTGGTAGAGATCTTTTGAGAATAGACATTGTAAAAAGTGATTTTTTAAAAAATACTAGTCAGACGCACGTGCAATGCACGTGTCATAGTATAGTTATCTATATGATAGCGTAAATATAAAAAAAGATATTTGTTGTAGCGCCCCGAGTTCTGTTAATCCGGATTGCCAGGTCATAGTCTTTTGCCCTAATTTTTGACAATAAATTTTTGCGGAAATAACCTAATTTT
>CAIGRQ010295583.1:0-15000 GCA_903798375.1 Fraxinus sp. D2006-0159
ACTTAAACAAATAACAACTAAATGCATTTCTAATTACTATTATCAAATATTTATAGCATAATAAGTACATTCCAACTATGTTGGTATCTACTTTTACTATAATTTATAGTTTAAGTACATCCCAACTAGGTTGGTACCTACTTTTAGTATAATTTATAGTTTAAGTACATCCCAACTAAGTTATCACCTACTTAACTATAATATTTAATTTTTTTTTTATGGGCCGCGGTTAACTGTGGCCCGTGAAGGTGCAACCCGCGAGTCACACCTTCTTGACCCGTGAACCGCCCGCTCGGATCACGGGTCGATCGACCAGTCCGTCTTAACACATCTACTCTTTATATACAGAATTGGTCTTCTAAATAATGGTGCTTAGCTTACAAGTGTCGTGGCACACTACAATAGGTAGTGTAATTAATTTTGTACAAATCATTATCTCTCACCACCTATTGTAATGTGACATGTCAACCCTCGAACTAAGCACTAGTAATTAGGTAAAATATTTTAATTTTAGATAAGCAGAGGTGTACCGATGCTTATTTTAATTTTAAAATTTTTTTTTATCTTTTTTGTACAAAGTGATTTTATTTTAATCATATTTTTTGTGATCCACTTAGATTTGTGAAGGTTTCGTTTTAGAATCGAATCGAACCGTTTATAAACAATTTGTGTTCAATAATTAAAAACCACTTGAAATCAAATCAAAATGTTCACCCAATTTAAAAAAGAAAGATTACTTATTTTACCTCAGATGTATAATTTATTGACTCAAGGAAAAGACTAGTTTATGATAATATTTCTGAAATAATGAATTTGGAAGATTGATTTTAGGGTTGAACTTTGTATTCTTTTATTACTTTAAGTTTGTATTGAGAGTTTGAGACAAATATTAGTATTGTAACGTTTATATATATATTTAAAAAGTTTTAATTCAAGTGTTATATTGAAATTTTCGATCAATATGTTTAGTTTTTCACTGGTTTGAAAGATGTTTTTATGTAATTAAAATCGTGGTTTAGAATCAAACCAAACTCCAAAAAATGATTTGATTTTAAAATAGTTAAAAAATCATTCAAACGGAACAATGTTCAAGTATATTTTACTTATTTTTCTAGCTTACGATAATGTTTTCAATATGGTTGGACAAAATTTTCGAACTGAACGATTCTTCTTAAATTAAATACTCGAACGATTACCTGAATCGAGAATCGACAGGTTTAGTTCGAATCTCGATTCTAGACTAAGAATCGAATAAGAACTGAATCTTCCTAATTTTTTTTATCTTAAATAAGTCAAATTATTTTATTTTTTCTAAATATATTTGCAAACTAATTAATTCAATCCAAAATATGATTTTACTATTTCTAGTTTCTAGCAAAACCCAACTTAATCAAATTGAATTAAGTTTTACTTAACTCTCTTATTCTACCGTAGTACCGTTTCTATCATTATGTTATTGTGAGCTTGCTATTCTCCTCTTCATGTGATTTTTACTGTCAAATTTATGAAAGACTTTTAACAAAGAGAAACACATAAGATATCACAAGTTTGGACTACGTTGTTTTGTAAGAACTAAGATTGAACATGTTATAATCGAATTAATGTAGTGTTATAGTAAATATAAAAAAAAAAAAAAATTATTGTATGAAATAAGGGAATCGAACCGAATCGAATGAAGCAGAAATAGAATGGTTTCATTTACTAAATATTCGAAAATTCAAATTCGGTTCTCTTTAGAATCGAATCGAACGATGTCCAACCTTAATTTTCAAACAAAAACTTGAAAGGTGGTCGGTGGTCAAAAATCTTGAATTATTTATATGATTTTATAAAATTTTAATATTTTTTCAACTATATTCCAAATTAATATAATTTTAGACGTTTTTGTATTTTTAAGACGTGATAATATACTTTGCTATATTTCAAAACAGTTGGAAGTAATTATAAACAATAATGCTATATAATATCAATCAGGTGATATAGTGACTCTCATTGACTGGAAGCAGTGAGTCCCAAATAATCTGTGATTAAAAAGCACGTCAAATTTTTGGATTCTAAAAAATGCGTACGATCAATTTATAAGTACTTAAATATTTTGTCAAACATGTACTAAATGACACTTAAAAGTTGGAATGCATTTTGGTTTGGACACGTACATAATTTTTTTTACATAATCTTTTACCTACACTCACGATAGGGTGTGGGGACCACACATTTGGGAGTTTTTTATTCACGCGGGCCCCGCTTGCAAGTGAGAGGAGGGTGGCACATTTTCGATAACCCTCATTCGGTACAAATAGAATTATCGTTTTGGTTTACCGGACACGCCGAAAGACAAGATAACAGATTTCAGCAAAAAAAAAAAAAAAATTGTATTAGGAACAGCGATATTCAAGGATGTCAATTGAAAAATATCAGAAAATAATGGTCCGTAAACGGAAATAATTTTTTCACTTAGTTGACAACGGCTAGTTCGTGAAACGGTAACTTGCAACGGGCGAAAAATTCAAATATATTCAATTCAAAAATAGACCCTGCCTTCTTGTCCTCCCTTGCCCTCACTCTCACTGTTCTTCCCCCACTCTCTCTGCACTCTTCTCCATTTTCGCGGCTGCTCTCTGAAACCACCACAATTTTATCATATTCCATAATTCCTTCTTCTGAACTGCAAATTAGTCTCAAACCCACAAAAATTGAAGATGATGAAGGACATGTGGAATGCGCCACCGGGTTTCAGACCTACTAAATCGGCTCCTTCATCACCAGCGAAGCCTCTTGGGATTTCGCGAACTCGGTCTGAGTCCTTTCACGTCACGTACAAAGTCCCAGTTGGTGACACCCCTTATGTCCGAGCCAAAAATGTTCAAGTAAGTTGCAGATCCCATTGTTAAGGGAAAAAAATTCATTTCTTGTTCTATTTTCCCTTTGCGATATTTTTGATTTGGTGCTAAATTGAGCCTATGTTGTTTTCTCTTGACATTCTTTTGTGTATCAGTTAGTGGATAAAGATCCAGAGAGAGCAATACCGCTGTTTTGGGCAGCAATTAATGCAGGAGATAGAGTGGATAGTGCTTTGAAAGATATGGCCATTGTGATGAAGCAGCAAAATAGGGCTGAAGAAGCCATTGAAGCAATTAAGTCGTTGCGCCATCGCTGTTCAGATCAAGCTCAAGAGTCCCTTGACAATATTTTAGTGGACCTTTACAAGGTAAACTACGAATTTTCCTCTTTGTTCATCTTATTAATTACCCCGTTAGAATCTTGCCAATACTGCATACGAACTTGACATTATAGTTTGCTTGTTCTCATTAACTTGTGTAAGTGCAGAGATGTGGAAGATTAGATGATCAAGTAGCATTGTTGAGGCACAAATTGTATCAAATTCAGCAAGGAATGGCTTTCAACGGGAAGCGCACCAAGACTGCAAGATCCCAGGGGAAAAAGTTTCAAGTGTCTGTGGAGCAAGAGGCCACTAGATTGCTGGTACTAATTCTATCAAATCAAATTCCCATTTTATATATACTTATGCTGAATGGAATTGAATTAACAATCAAGGATTTTTTATTTTTGTGTATTTTGAAGGGGAACTTAGGATGGGCATTGATGCAGCAAAACAATTACATTGAAGCAGAGGATGCTTACAGGAGGGCCCTATTGATTGCACCAGACAATAACAAAATGTGCAATCTGGGCATTTGTTTGATGAAACAGGGGAGAATAGATGAGGCGAAAGAGACTCTTAGAAGAGTGAAACCAGCAATGGCTGATGGTCCTAGAGGTGTAGATTCCCATCTCAAGGCCTATGAGAGAGCACAGCAAATGCTTCGAGATCTTGAATCTGAATTAATAAATAAGGGCGGGGATAGGGTCGAACAGAGTAAACTGTTTGATGCATTTCTGGGCTCTTCTGCAATTTGGCAGCCTCAGCCTTGCAAGGAGCCTATCAGAAAATTTTCTAAACCTGAAAACGAATTTCCCGACGAGAATGTCAACACTAACATCATCACAAACCCGGTGGTTCCCCCTGTACAAAAAAGTGTCAAGCAAGTTGTTTCTTGGGGAAATTCACTCAATATCGATGCACCGCCATTCTTTTCGTCAAAATTTGCCACGCAATTCCCTGAGAGCCTTAAGAGAACGAGGTCTGGAAATGGAGCAAATTCAAGTTTAAATGAAATCGGGAGAAAGCAAATGATGTCCTTTGCAGAGCTGGAAAATAAAATGCAAAAGCCGGCTTCTTCACCGGAGAAAACAGAAGATAAGTGGGAAGGTTTGCTTCCGGACAGTGAGGATTTTGAGAATGCAATAATCGCTGCGGTTTTGGGTTCCGACAGTGAAATCAAAAAGGCAGAGGAAACAAGAAATGATACTGGATTTCCTCAAAGGAAGGTCGACAAAAGGCTAAAAGTTTTTCAGGACATTACACAGTCTTTGAGTCCAAGGGCCTGACTTTTTGACATTATTACAAAATTCATATGATGATTTAATGAATCTAATTTATATGTTTTTTCATAAAATTTAGGTTGGAGATGTACTTGTTCTCCTCAATTCTCATTCCTCAAGAGAGGTGGGATGATGCAATTATGTTGCTATTTGTCTGTCATTCATGTTTGCCTTTATGCAACAATAAATAAAAATTTCATTTTTAACTTTTTATCATATCCCAATTCCATTTTATCACGTTTCACCATTTCGGTGCTCGAACGCCATGATTTTGATAGATGAAGAACTTTGGAAGGGCAGAAGCCCGTTGTGATTCTTTAAAGGCACAAAAAGAGATGAGATGTGGCTAAAATTCCCCTGTAACAGAATTAAGCTTGGCCCCACTTCAGCCCATGGCTTCCACCTTCTCAGGTTGGAAGAAAAACCTTATGCTTCCATGACGGATGTCTAACGAATACGAGGGAGGCTACTCACCCCGCTCTTCAAAGGAGTGCTACAACTTTATTTTTCCACTCATTTAGCCTAGTTTTAACTCTCCAAAATACAAAAAAGCTGAAAGTTGCAGGGGTGATCACGGTTTGCAAACCACGGTCCACAGTCCATCGCATCAAATAAAAAACTATTTGCCATGGTCCAACCGCGGTATGCAAACTGTTGTCCGACCATGGCAAACCTTTATGTATATTTTCGAGGTTTTGTTTTATTTATAGAGGTATTTTGGTCCTTTTGGATCAAATAAAGGGAGATTTCATACCACTACCACATAGGAGAAAATCGTAGAGATGAATTTCACAGTATAATAACATCAAATTCTAGAGAGAGGAGAAATAAGAGCTAGGTTTTCAAGAACTTAGCTTGAAGAAAGTGGATTTCTTCTTATAAGAAGTTCATCTTCATCTCATTTTTCTTTTAAACCCGATAATGTACTCTATTACCCTTATTTTTTATTTTTTTTATATGTAGCTAAATCGTTAGTTGGGGGTGAACCCCTGTAACGTATTTTGTAACCTTAATTTTAATTACTATGTGTCGATCCTCAATTAATGTTTTCATATCGTTTTTACTCCTATTAACCTCGGTTTTTGTGCCCCAAATGCTATCAACGTGTCTCAATACCCCTTGTGTCCATGTAAGTTGATTCCTGCAGACTAGGACAAACCATTAGCCACACGTAGCCTTCCACGGTAGTGGTGGAGTTGACCATGTGCACTCCGACGGTCAAGTCGGTTGATAATACAAGTGTTTGAATGTGGGAGATGCTTTAGACACGAGCCTCTTATATATATAAAAAAAAAAAGGTTCGGCTTTGGGAGATGTAAGTGAGATATAGATAGCAAATTTATAATTTGAGAGTCTAAACGTACATTACCTATGGAATGGCACGATGTGTGAGTTTTTATAGTAAAAGAGGATTAATAAAAACCATTGGATGAAGAAACACGAGTCATCATTAGGACGACTGAGGCCTCTTATCACATGCATCAATCAATCGTGTACATTTAATGCTAACACCATTTTGCTAGTTGCTACCCTAAGCCTATCGTTCAAGGCTTAGACTTGACCTGTTTGGCTGGTGAGACGGCTATGGCAGTGAATTGTCACATCAATTACTTACCAAAGAATATGAAAGATCTTCCACTAAGCTAATAACAGCTTTGCTCCTCCAATGAGGGTTCGATTCTAGCAATTGGGCTCGGTCTCCAACGTACGGGTTCAGCCCTTCGCAGAGGTTTTTCAAAGCTATATTATGGGCAGAATGACTTAGAGTGCGAAATTAGGTTTGGTTGCCACGTAGACATGCTTGGAGCCTCGCGGCGGAGGAGTAACAACTCCTATTCTTCATGTTTCAAATAATTGATTACGACTATTTCATTGATTTGTTAATGATAACAAGTTGAGAGACGAGTTACTTGTTTAGATCACATAGTTAAAATCAAATTTTGGGTACAAGGTAGAGATATACATTTACTAATTTTACAGTTCTTAATTTTTTTTCTTTGTAATTGAATGCTCTTAACTAAGAGCTTGTTTGGTACGGCTTAAAATCCAATTAAAATTGAAAATATGATCGTTAATGGTCTCACCCGTCTAATAAAAGTCAACAATAACGGCTATATTTTCAATTTTAATCTCTACCACACACCCTTTAAGACTCATCTGATTCATGTAGAAATATAATGAGTTGACTTAATTGAGTATGATTAGTTCGAAATCTAGAGGTAAACAATTAATTTAGAAAATTTTGATCGTATGCACATAACTGATTGTTGTCAGAATTTGGTTTTGCAACATGTGCAGTCAGATATTCGAGTTAGTGCAAAATTTGGGTCAAAAGCACCGATGATCACAACAGTACGAAGTTTATCGTACACTAGTGCTGCAACCAAAGAGACTCGTGTTTTCCTCTAGATAAGCTGTAACTTATCTAGTATAACTAAATTGTTGTAACCGTAGCCTAGTATTTAGGCTCTTTAGTTTCTGTATTTACTCAAGGCTAGGAATCTGTCAACATGGGAAATTATAAAAAAATAGGGTTTAAAGATTGATCTTAAAAAATCAGGTTCAAAATTTAATTATTCAAATATGAGGTATTTTATTTTACATATAAAACTCTAAATTTATCCCAACCCTANAAAAATCAGGTTCAAAATTTAATTATTCAAATATGAGGTATTTTATTTTACATATAAAACTCTAAATTTATCCCAACCCTAAAATAATCCCTCCCTCCCTCCCTCCCGCCGTTTACAAAGACAACAAAATTAAGATTTCATAAACGAAAACTGTTAAATATTAAAGTTATTTACAAATTCACAGAGGCAAAGCCAATATATATAGTTCCATCAACTATTTACCAGTCTTCTATTTCATCATCACAATTATCATTATCAAAGTAGTCATCTTCGCCATTGTTCACTGCAGTAGAAACCTGTTGACGCTCACCATCTTTGGTTACTTTATATCCAAGCCAGTTACGAGCGGGGTTAAATTCTGTGGCTATAACTGAAAACTCGCATAACTTCAAGCTACTATGAATAGCATTCCACTCACTTACCATTTGACACTGCAGCCACATTAAGCAAATGAGGAGAAAATTAATGTGCATAAGAATAAACCAAGAGCTCAAAAGTATTCTCTTTGCACTCGGGTCCTAAAGTCCACTAAACGTCACTCTTAGCACCGTAGAAAGAAAACTTGTGCAAAAGAAAAATGAGTAAAGGCTAATTTTTGCGGGCAGGGGGTTAAAATTTGAAGGGTTGATGGAAGAGAGTTTCAACATTATAAGATTTTCTTGCTGCGCTACCTAAAATGCTGGTTTAGAACATTTCACGTGGAAAAATAAATGACTGCGCTGAAGAACCCAGTAATCGTAAAAAATACAACAAAATGGTAAGAATGAGTCCTAACCCCCCAACCGCACCCTATCAAGCGCACACACAAAATCTGTTTAGTATGCATTAGACATACTCTTCTCCGAAGTTGCACTGCAACTAAACATTATGTTTTTTCACAATTCAAAGATTCTTAGGATTTAAATGGCAAAGTAAAATTGGTAGAAACAAAAGTTACTAGAATATAGGATACCAAATGTTTAAAAACATTTTTCTACAAAATAACCAAGACGGATTTTAAGGGGATGTTTGATGCACATTATCGAGAAGAAAATGCATTTTATAATGTGATGTGATGAAAAATATGTGATTAAAAAAATAAGGAAAAGTTTTGGATTTGCGTGTAATATTATTTTATTGAAGAATGTGGGGTTGAAAATGAGCTTTGAAAGAATGAATTTTTGTGAGAATGTGCATCAAACATGGGCTAAGAATAGAGATGACCAACTAAAGGAATGGTTCCCTGCTAACCAACCTTATTATGTCGTAGTGATTGCTCAACCTGCCAGAGCTTTGGTTTGCGAATAGCATGCCATCTGCACTACCAGCAACATAACAGTTTTTAAAAGTGACTCAACTGGAACAAAGAAAATTATTGTTATCGAAACTATACCTGGAAGTCACTGCATGAGCATTACCAAATAGCACCCCTCGCACAGCAATTGAAGCAGCAGCAGACTGTATAATATTCTCAGCTTCAAAGTTTCGAGTTAGAGTCCCACCAAGAGCACCAAGAAGAAAGTCAGCATCACTTAAATAAGATGAGACAGAGCATGCATCATCAATTGCGTCCTCACTCACAAAATCTAGAACTGCAAGCATCATATGAATAATAAAAGTCTTGATAATCTACAAAAGTCACCAATAATGTGGTTCTGCTTCACACAAACTCAATAACAGAATTTTAAGTTCTTTTTTCATCCAATAGCAAAGTTAACATTCTAGCTTGGAAAATCAAGTTTAACAAGTAACCAAATCACAAAATCGTAGAAAACAATGCCTACCTGAATATTGTCCGTTGCAGTGAAACTTGAATAAAACAAAGCTTATAGCCAAATCGATATGATTTCAGATATTTATCTTCTTACATATTTAAAAACGTATAAAGAAAGTACAAACTAAACAATAATCGCAAGAGAAAAACAGAGCAAACTGTTACCATTTTCATGCAGAAAATCAGCAATGGCCCTTGTTTGCCCGTGTGCTTGACAAAGCACAATTTCCGGAGCATCCATTTTGAAGGGTAACCTGATAAATTTGTCCTTTAAAAGAATCGCATTTCTATCTACAAAAAGAACACAATGAGCTCAAAAATAAAATACAAATTTTTGATGTAATTTCTTCTGTTCAACATCAATTAAACTTTCAGGAACTGAAAAAATAGTGATGAGATATGGAAGATGATAAATTGTCCTCTAAAGATCAAGCACTGAAGCACATCCTAGATCCTGATACTCTACGACATATTTTCTTAAAGAGAAAGTTACAATAGATATACCAGGCTCAGATAAAATTCCAGACTCTCTTTTGTTGTGCAAAAATTTGCCCAGTGCATGAAATAGCGATAGTGTTTCATCTCTTCCGAATGGCAAACAAATACCACCATTTAAATGATTGTTCTTGTCCATATCTTCTTCTGGATGTGTCATGGAGCTCTTGGAAAAAGATTGAGAATTCACTGGAAATGGTTTCAGACAGAAGTACTGTAAAGATGTTATTGCGCTTCTAATATCCCCTCCACTGGCTTTCGCTATTAGATCAATTTGTTCATCTCCCACTTCAAATTGCTCATATCTGCATATTTTTGAAAGTGTTCTTCTGATGGAGTTCATTGTGATTGGATTAAAAGTCACCTGAAAGATCCATAAAATTTTACATGACCATCAGAAAACAACAGGCGAACACTTTAAGTAAAGAAGGTTACGAGAGGCAACCTTACAAGCCCCAGCATTCAGTAAAGATAACTGGAGTTCTTCCCAGTAGCGGGTGTTATACTCTGCAGAGTCAGATTTGCCATAGTCGTTGATCAATAAGGCTGTTGGAAGATGAACTGATCGCAAAAGTAGATGCAAGCACCTATGGAGTCTTCCATAAGCAAATTTCCCATTTACCACAGGAAGATCATCAATCAATAGTATGATTGATGATGGAGATGTTCTCGTCATTGAAGACAATCCATACTTTCTTATCCTTTCAACAAAACTTTCAAACTCATCCATCTTTGACATGTACCGTATCCCTAGTTCATATTTATTCAAAAATCATGACGCAAACAATTAGGGAAGTGGAACAAACGGAACAAAAATGTAAAAGGATTACCATAATAATAAGATGCTATATGAATGGAGGACGTAGATTATGATTCTTACACGAATAAAGGAGATATTCAAGATTGTACAAATTACAAAAAGGTGTAAGCTCAGCAGTCATGCTGCAAAATTGTGGGAGAGCCAGATTGAGTTTATATTAAGTCATTGTTTGGTGGAGATAAAAATTAAATTTTTAATAAATTTCGATAAAAGTTGATGGAATACAGGGTTAAAAAGTTGTGGGATCAATGGAATATGTGATTAATATTGATTGTTTAACTTTGACTAAGATTAAAATCTGATTTTAATCAATATCAAACAAGGGATAAGTGTGATTCAAAGGTCTTGGAGAACCAGATTGATTTTATGTTGAAAAGACGTACAATCTACTGTGGAGGCTCAAAGACCAACTTAGGAGTTACGTGGAACAGTCTACTAAAAGAATCAAGAATTCCAAAGAATTTTTATTGATTTAGGGGGTGTTTGACACCCATTTTATTCAAAAAAATGTGTTTTTGAATAGTGATTGATGGAAGAATGTGTGGTTAAAAAGTAAGAAATTTTTTTAAATTTATGTATAATATTATTTTATTGATAGAATGTGTGGTTGAAATGAAGAATGAGAATGCGAAAAAAATGGGTGACAAACGGGGGCTTAGAAAAAGCATACGATAGGGTGTCCAAATACAGCCAGAAATAGAACAAGAAATATCAATATTATTAAGCCCTTGTTTGGGCTACATTCTTTTTTTCATTCTCATTCTTCTACTCATTTTCAACCACACATTCTTCAATAAAATAATATTTTCCATCACGTCAATAACTTTTCCTTCTTTTTCAACCACATATTCCCCATCACATCAACAAAAAAAATACATTCTTTTGAAAATAATGTTCACCAAATGGGGGCTAAAGATGTGTAAGATGGAGAAATCACAAGGGTGCGATGTAGAGGTGATAATATCAATATTATTGAGGACATATACAATGAAGCAAACACGAGTGTGAGATGCAGGGTGGTGGTGGTACTAGAAAATTTTCTATTGCTGTAAGATTGCATCGGAGTTCTATCTTGAGTCCTTATCTTTTAACTTATGGATGGGTTATGACACATTCAAGATGAGATATACAGATATATGTTTTTCGCTGATTACATAGTTTTTCATGTGCTCTTTTAGTCAAGAGCAAGTGTTTTCGGTTATTGTGTAATTTGAAATGATTGATAATTTAAATTTAGGCATTGTGTTCTTCTGTCTTCACATCTAATGAGTGGATAAGGTTTTTTCTACGCTCTTCTAAAGAGCAAATGAGGAAAGAACAAAATAAAATCTTCCTCTTCTTTTCTTCAAATTTTCTCTAAATTAACCAAAAGGTACAGAAAATACTTGAATGATATATGCTCCAAAATTTTACAAGATCAAACTCTCTCTTCCAATTCAAAATAGCCATTTGAGATTTTGTCAAATTCCTGACAGATATATTCAGCTAATATTACACATGTATTATGGTTAAGTTTCACAGCGTAACTTAAACATTTCTGAAGTGATGAGCAAAAGTAGGAGGTAAAATATTTTTGTGCAATATAAGTCAGAAAAACAAATTTTCATGCCAGATTTCCACAATTTCTGTGGCTGAAAAATTGGGGGAAATGGGTTTTTTATGGGGTTAAAGAAACCCTCAGAAGGGTTAGAAATCACCACCAGTCATGACAGAATTATTATAAAAATTAGCTCAACTGAAAAATGAAATGATTACTTTCGCATTCATATAAGACTTCCACTGGAAGAAGGCAAAAGACTGTAAATAGGAAATTCTTTACTAGTTAATTGTAAGACTAATCCTAGAATGTCAAACAATCCTTGAGGCACTGCATTAAACAACTAATTCAAGACTCAAACAACGGATATTTACAGACACTTCCTGTTCAACCATTTTTCTTTGAAATGGAAACCCAGTGGTCGCGTTGTAAACTCTGTACCAACCATAAAGAAGATGCTCTATTTTCATTGTTCCCCTTAATCATTTTGCATTGCAGGTAAAATATAGAATCCAGATAGATAATCCATAAATATACTAAAATAAGAACGTCTGTCATCATTTCTTAGCATTGGGCATATTGCATTAGTGGGTATATAGATGCATACAGATACAAATGCAGACACACACATGAACATGCGCAAGCACAGATGTCTTTAAGATTGGAGTACCTAAAATAGAATCATGAAACTGTTGCCAAATCGTGTCATCATACTCTTACTATTTTTGAAATCCACAGTCATACATATTCATAAAATAAATATAGAATCACAAACACACATGCAGGGGTGCGTGTGCACACATGCACAAATATGCTTGAAATACCTGAATTTGAGTTGTGCAGATGTTCTTGCCAAATCGTGGGAGTAGGAGTGTTCCATTCATGTACTTGAGCTCCAAGGTTAGATGCAACTGCATAGACAGTTGCCTGCAAGATGAGATAGAATGAATCATTTCATGCAAGACCAAAACTATTGTGTTTTAGAATTTAGTTGAGAATGCTTGAGAAATAGTATCAGAAAACTATCATTTCACATTCTGGCCACCAATCTATAGGAGAGAAACGACATACAGATTTTCCAACTCCAGCTTGTCCAGAGATGAGGAGAACGTTGCTATATGAATTTTTCTGCATCCAGTCCAGAATAATAGAAAAGATTCACGGAAGATAAATTGAAAATTATGCGTAACCCTTCAAAGAAATACCAAATCATTATATGACCACTTAATTAATGATTAAGGCTTGGTAGAAGCAAAAAAGTGGAACAACACATTGCAATTCATTAATTTGATATATTTTGAATCAAGGATCCTTAATAAGGTTTCTTAAAAAGCTTTTAGTGCTTCCCGAACTTGGACTCGTTATCTTATACTAGCTGTGTATGCCATTATGTTGCCATGAGAATCGGTGGATGAATAAAAAAAATATAGGAACTTCGAGAGCCATAACGTAGGTTTTGCTAAAAGCAACAAGCAGTTATGCTTAAAACAATAAAGTGTGCTTAATGATTATTAGGCTGACATAAATTCTATTAGCAGAAGAAAGGCTGTAGTTGTGGCCCTTTAGTCTTTAATTGGGGGCATTACTATTATTTTAATAGTTTGAATATTTGATATTCTATAATAGTCTTGAAATATGCTTAAGGGTTTCTTTGTTTATTGAAGAAGTTAACGTGAAGTCGGTCTAGAGTTTTGTATTCAATCTTGTTACTTGTTCTAGTCCACAAAGTGTTTCAAGTTTATAGGCCTCATGTATTTATGTTATCATGAGGATTCTGTAATTATTATGTCGTGTTTTAGGCCTGAAAAGAGTTCTTGATTCATTGTTCCGCTAAAACTGCTTATTCTCCTATTCCTATTTCTTCCCGATAATTGCACTTTCAATACAACCCCGAGATTCTTATCCTAAAATAAATACTAAACAATCCAATTTTTGCAAATTACTTCTTTTAAATTTGAATAGAAATGCAAATAGTAATGAAAATCAAAATCAAAAGATTAATGAAAAGCAAAAGGGAAGCTTTTTGATACCATCGAATAAAAAAATAAAGAATCGAAATCAAGAAGAAAAAAAAAACCACAAGTAAAGGGAATCTTGGATCCGTTCTTTCAAACCAACAAAAAGATATTGAAGAAGATTATGCGAGATTTGCAAATGACAAATCAATCAGCATAACGCCCAATCCAAGGGAAAAAACAGAGTAAATCCATATATTGTAAATCATTCCTATTTCAATTAATAGAAGGGGTACACAGCTCCTGAATCTATAGATAACAGGTATACATTGGCACGAGGTCTGAATTCTCAACATGGTGACCTCCATAAAAGAGAAGATTATTCACTTATGAACCCTTTCTAGAGAGCGCAAGGACAAAAATTATTTGCCTTAGAATGGAATAGGATCATTAAGGAAGAGGCATGCCAGAAGTGGAGGGGTCTATAATCAAAGCTTGAAAAAATCATGGATTCACCAAGAAATAGAACCCAAGAAGTTATGGAGAGGGAATTGGGTCTATACAATATGCTAAAGTATCTAACCTTTTACCGACCACAGAGAGGAAAAAACAAAAAACAAAAAACAAGAAGACAGTACCACAGAAGGTCTCAGTCTCTCCTCAAACCATGTTTTAACCTCATCAACCTGAAAAAACAAGGATGANGGTCTATACAATATGCTAAAGTATCTAACCTTTTACCGACCACAGAGAGGAAAAAACAAAAAACAAAAAACAAGAAGACAGTACCACAGAAGGTCTCAGTCTCTCCTCAAACCATGTTTTAACCTCATCAACCTGAAAAAACAAGGATGAGAAAACAAACACTCAATAAAGTCGTTACAGATTTATTTTGAGTTAAAGGTGGATACCTTCTTCTTCTGAACAGCTAGCTCCTCCAAAGATCTAGGCTTATATTTATCTACCCAAAGGCCCATGTTCCTCCTGGAACCTATTTCATATCCAATTCATTCAGCATGACTCAGAAATAAAAAAAAAACATGTTAAGGTATCCTGTTCAGTGGGACTATGACAGTATCGTTTCAAAGTAATTGGAAATATTTACGTATAGGTATTTTACAATTTTCTAGCAAAAGCAACTCAATCAAAATTTTAACCAAGTCTTTTAAACATGTAAACAAATACAACATATGTGCAACAGAAACTGCAACTGAAAAGGGCAGAATGGAAGATACATATTACAATTAGATGCATGTAACCACAAGACACAGCTATATGAATAATATTAACGGTGAAAAATCCTAACAAGAGAAGGTATAAGCCTCCATAAACATGGGGAAGCAGAGAAAAACAAGTTCAGTTCA
>CAIGRQ010295618.1:0-10085 GCA_903798375.1 Fraxinus sp. D2006-0159
GTTAAACTTTTTATGGTAACTTTTACGATATCGAAAACTAACAAAAGATTCCTTTGTGAACTTATGATCGTTTTTGCGAACTTTTAACTCTTAGCGAAAATTTAAAGTGATAGAACTTATTTATAAATGGTGGTAATTTTTAAATAAAAATATTTTTAATTGTTTGCTTTCATTTTTGTCAATTCTTTTAATCATTTTTTTTTTCATTTTAGCATGTCATTTCAGTATATTATTTTATCATTGGAATTCGCTTTTATATTAGTTTGTGCAAATTATTCCTGAACTTATATGTAAAAGTTGATGAATAAATGGATTTTGATGTGTGGAAATTATTGGGTTGGTGATCCATTTGATATTATTGCTGATATATTGCCAACTTTTTAACAATTACTCGAAAAATTTGTAAATATAGCCCCCGTTAGACCCCATTTTTTATAAACTCATTTCTTCGAACGAATTTTCAATCACTCATTCTCTCAATAAAATAATTTTACGTGTAAACCCAAAAACTTTTTCACTTTCTAACTACGCATTCCGCTAAAAATTACTATTTCAAAATCTATTAATCCAAAAAATAAGTTTTTCCAAACAATAATCTTGATAGGATTAGAATTAATTACTATTCAATTATTGTTGGTGTTTACTGATTTATGCAAAATTTCAACTCAAAGTTTATTCCCTAGATTGAATGTCATTCAAGAGTCAAATTATAAGAATATAATCAGCAGTATTGCACACGAAAGTGAATAATATGTTATAACTCATTTTTTTCTCTCTCTCTCTCTCTCTCTTTTTTTTTTTTTTGCAATCTCGTTCGATAATGTTAATTTATGCATACCATACCAAACATTGACCTATAAGAGACGCTTCCTTTGCTACAGTATCACATCATAATTTTACACGGATAGACTATATATCGTTATTTTTTTCATCAATGATTGTCAACCATATTTCTTAATCATATATTAATTGTTTGGTTTTAAAGAAAATGGAAAGATTTTATTCTTTTCCAGTCAACCGAAAAGGTGAAGTTTTTATTCATAATCAAATTAATATTAAGATATACAAGTGCATAGAGCTTGACCCCGAGTCAATGAGATTACAATACAAAAAAATTAGGAAGATTTTAGTTACTCCTTTTTGCAATATTTTAGAGCTAATGAGTTATGATATATACGCACATTATATAAAGATTTGGACAATTCTTTTTAAAAGGCAAATCTTTTGAAATGAAACTCATATCATTAAGAACGTACATGAATTTAAATTTCTGTACCAGACATAATACACACAGCAGTGGGTATTTGCCAATATTTTAATCACATAGGGCCCACCTTCATGTGAGTAGAATTCAAAATCCTGTATCAATTCCCGTTTTCTTTTTCTGTACTCACAGTTTTTTTCTAATATTAATATGGTACTGAAGTTCGTTACTCTTCAACAAACAATTCAATCTAATTGCACATAGATTATAAAATTAATATTTTCAAACGAGTCACCGTCTTGTGGGAAAATTTGACTACTCTAATGTGATAATATCTTGATAGCCTTGCAACCCTCTCATCGAAAAAATAAATAAATAATCATTTCTTGTAATTTTCACTTTAGTTCCAAAAATCGAGAAAAAGAAGCAATAAAGGGTAGGAGGACTATAGAGGCTTTTTCTTGTTGGAATCTTGCCCAAGAAACCTGTGGACTTTGACTTGGAAATTATATGGTCCATGCCTTTTTTATCATATAAAAATGCAAAAATTAAAGGATGTGAAGAACAAAAAGCAAAGCAATCCACTGATTTTTTGTATATGAAAAGTTGTGGCACTTGTTCCCTTGATTGAATGCACAGGACCCCACTATTTTTCATGTACGTGTTTTGGGTTACTACAAGAAATTAAAAAAATGGACCCCATGCAAGTTGATAGCGTTGTCGGACGGATTAAAACACACGTATATAAAGTTTTGTTTTCTTTGTATCCGTATGATTTAAATCATTTTGAGTCTTTCGCTAGATCATTAAATCGTAGTCGTTTGTACACTCTCATTTGTTTGCCCGGGTTTGCTCCGTGTATTTGTACTCGATCTTTGCTTACCCGGATATGTTCAGTATACTTGTACATGATTTTTTATCAATATATTTCACATTAACCGATAATAAAAAAGCTACCATCAAATTTCTTGATGAAAAATGCATGATGTCATTTCTTAGTGAACTCGAAATATGAATATTGAATGCAATTGATTGGAGACCATATGCCCATCCAACATTATTATACATGCCAACGTAACAAAGATAAACCGATAATAGAATAATAAGCTTTCTCAAGTACAATTCGTGTTTCTGCAAAAGAGTAAAAATTTTGAAAAATGCCGTGCAATTGTTTGTTCCTCTATGTAGTTACTAAGTTACTTCACTTTTCCAGTCATGCATATGGGGAACAAACAAAAGAGTGAAGTACTTCGGAAGGATTAACGTTTGTTTGTTTTGGAGAGATTATTTGACGTTAAAAAATGGTTAAAAAAATGAAAAGTTATGAATTCGATGCAAAATCGTTTTCTTGAAAGAATGTATAATTAAAAATAAATTTGAAAACAAATGATTTTCAAAATATTTGTGCCAAATAAACACTAAATTCAGACTTTTCGAAGCTTTTTGTCATCCTTTATTTAAATCTAAAACCATCGATTGCTCAAGTGATGGCAAAATCATACATAAACAAAACAACTAGATGATACTCAATTCTCATGTACTCACATAAATATGTGCTTTGCTATTTGTACATAAAGAGGCATATAGGATTCGTATAGAGCACATATCATTTAATACCACATTAACTTCACCTAGACCGGGTTGTAATCCAAATGGGGATGAATAGCATAACTCTTTTTTTATTGGACATTGACAAAGAAAAATGAAAAAAGAAAAGCAAGCAACCATACAGATACTGTCAACGCAACACCTGTAACTACACTCGCAGTTAAATCCATAAATATGGTGAAAATGTGCGGATCAAAATGTAAACGTTTAATTTGAGATAATAGTACGTAAAATATAGCAACAAAGTAATCAAACTGACAAAATACAATAGCATGCATCGACTTGAACTCGAAATTCACTTCACCAAAAGAAGAATGAATGAATTACACCCCAGGGATATATCTAAATAAAACTGGAAGTTCTACCTACATTGATATACTTTATTGCCACTTAATGAAAGAAACTTAAACTTCCCCAGATATCTCCATCTGAATCTATGGGACGATGATTCGAGGAAGCAAACTTTATGTATGACCTTACAAATCAGCACGAACAATGGAATACAGAATTGTCAAAGCACTTTGCTTTGCTCTTGATCTTCCTAACGCCCGTTCCATTATGAGAAGAATTTACAGTTTGCGGGGACACAGCGATCCTGTCCATTACATTGACCTTAGGGGCCTCGAGTATAGTCTTGGTTGACGATAATGCAAATTGCATTCCCCATATTGAAAGCGGCCTCATATATATAAGAGACCGAAAGTGCCCACCGATGGTCCATGCTTCTGGAGTTTGAAACGAGTATCTGCACCAAAAAGCAAAAATTTCATTCTAATTAGTGCTTATTTGGGAGAGTTCAAATTATAATTTCAGCAGCGGATCCCACATATTATGGATTAGAAGTTGGCTTCACCAAACATTTGCAACACAGTGAAATGAGAATCAAAATTACACGAACTTGTACAAGACTACATAACTTACCCGAATCCCTCTTCTGACCAGCCTGCAATAAATATACCTTCTGCTGTAGTAAAGGCCTGCTCCTTCATCCCGGCAAGAATCATGGTTGCAGCAACTCCATAGGTCACTCCGCTCCATATTTCCCGGGACTGCATGCAGGTCTCGTCCACCTTTCCATTTGGATGCATTCCATTTACTGCACCCATCCTGCCCCCTCGGACTTTCATAACATTGAAGTCGAAGATTTTCTGAAGCGCGCTTTGAATCTTAAAACTATCAAACAGATCGGGCAAGCCTGAAGATGCGGTATACCACTGTCCAGCCAGTTGATCGGCTTGGATTGATTTACTGTTACTGCTCGACCCACTATCATAGTTAAAGTAGGAGCCGTTCCAAAGTTTTTCTTCGAATACAGCTTTGGCCTTAATAAATTTATCTTTGCATTTTTCTGCAAATGAAGTGTCACCTAGTTGAATGGCCATTGCTGCTGCAGCTTGAAGTGCAGCAAGCCATAAGGAACCACAGTAAGCACTTATCCCATGAACAGTCCAAGTGTCGTATGTTTGATCTGGGAATCCATCATTCTCAATAAGACAATCATTATCCCGATCAAATTGTTCCATGTATTCCATTGCAGCACGGACAGCAGGCCACACTTCCGCTCCGAAAGAGAAATCCCCTGTCGCCGCAAAGTCTCTATACACCTGGAGCACAAACTTTGGGTTCAAATCCTTCCATCTACTAGTGTCGTGTATGTTATATGCATTCATTTCATGCCATGGATCGTGTGTACCGAGATCGTGAGGAATGGCTCCTCTCACCTTGCGGATCCCCCAATTCCCCTCTGCCAAAAACTTCACTTTTCTGCCATCCTCACATAAAACAGCTTTTGCAAATTCACGTTGAATACTGAGTTCAATTTTCGGGAACAGCTCAAGAAGGGCAAAAGATGCATAGAAGTGCACATCGTACGTACACCACATAATATATTCCACGCCTTCCAAATAAAGAAACCTACCTACATCATCACTATCGTTCACAGGGTCCATCGCTTTGTTATTGGAAGTAAAACGACTGCTCGCTTCACCATTCTCAATAGTACCCAAATTGTCTTCATCAACAGACTTGCTAGAACCTTTATCTGCAGCCTGTTGAGCAAGTGCACCTGATCCGTGAACAACTCTTGCTTCAGTTATGTTGGCATCTTCATCGTCCATGATTATTGACTTAATACCCATAGAATCTGTGGCTGGGATTCTAGAGTCTGTATTGAACAATAAAAGCAGCAATGACGACATTTTTATAAAAAAAAATCAATGAATATTTGTTGAACTACCTTATCAAAGGCCTAAGCTATTATAGATGGGACAAATTTATTTTTCATCTTGTATTCAACAGTATTCAACAATGTCACAAGCGAGAAACAAAAGAAATATGGAAAGTGAAAAGAAAGAGAGTACCATAGCTACCCATGGTTCCAACTTGAATTTTTTCTAATATGAATTCACTAAAATCAAGTTATAATTTGGTTCACTAAAATTTAACAAACTTTAGGGATCAATCATATGTATTTTTTGTACCACATGCACCATGCCCATTAATGTGTCTTGTGCACAGACATGGTGCATGTAGTACATGAGAGGTCTACATGGTAAAGTGCATCTTCAAGACTAAGGCATTCTTCCAACATTAATTTATTTTTTACATGAGCTGTGATCTACTAGCTAAAAGACTCAAAAAAAACCTCTGTACTTAATACAGCTTCTTAAAACTGTAAATGCTTCATCTCGAGACACATTTTTTGTTTCAACTCTTACCCTAAACCTTTTCGTTCTAATTGGCATACAGGCTGGATAATTCAGTTAACTTAAATTCAATAAAGAAGCAGTGAACATGACAACATAAAATAAGCTGCTAAGGATAGATAAGTACCGATCCAAACTGTTCCTCCAGCAACCAGAAAATAGAGCTCATTGAACAGGGTAAACTTGTACCTGAAAAGCATCAAATAGGCCACGTTGCATCCACCAAAAAATACACAGGAAATGGGAACTCCTACGTAAACAAGCATTGACTGTGACTTGAGTAGTGAAAGGTCTCAAGTGTGGCCAAATCTTAATTTTAGGAGTGGAAAAGAATATTAAAATGACTTTCTGAAGGAGAGCAAGAAACTAAATCCTACAAGAATGTGTAAATGAATGTTATTTTGCTAAAGTTCCTGCAAGTTGTTATTATTCGGCTAATGAGCTTTGTATAAAACCTTGAGGCAGACGAAAGGTATCTGGCACAAGGAAAAAGAAGGGGCGGTGGGTCTTTACCATCAATCATATACGTGTCACTTTGTATGCGTGTCTGCACACGCCTTTAACCTTAAAAATGTCAAACTTTCTTCCATTTATCCCACAATAAGTCCTGTAATGGCAATACCAAAGGCATATATTTTGACACTTGAATATGAACCTTGACTCACAGCAAATGGAAGTAGAACATTTGAGGATCAAGGGCATCTTGAGTCTCATCTCAAGAAACCAACAGAGTACAGCCAAAAGCACTTTTTTTCTTGACAAGTAAAACTAACGTCACTAAATGACAACTAGTGTCCTGGAATGAAAACAGTTCAACTATGGCTTACCATTCTGGTAGCTTGTCATCTCTGAGGATAGGATTCTGCCATTTCTCAATCTCTTCTTCCCACAGCTTATAATCTGGTAAAGATTTCAAAACGGTAAAGAAATAAAAAGCAGCAGATCATAAAACATGACATTCTATAAGGCCAGATATTAGTGGTGATACTTAATTTTAGAATTTGAAGAAATCAATCCAAGAAACAGTTACAATGAATGCAAATACGGAAATCAAGCAGCTCGAATAAATCACACTCACTTGTCAGTGCATCGTGCACCAAGTCTTTAGCAGCCCTTTCCGAAGTGCCATAGTATTTAGTGTACCTCCTGGAACCCATGGAAAAACAAAGGGAAAAGGAATAATAAAAACTTGCATCCAAATATCTGAACTATATTCTTAACTCTAATCCACCAAAATTGTTCACAATCATAGCTAGCAAATGAAAATATACACGAGCTCGCCAGTGGGAATCCATAACTGTGAAAAGATAAAATTTCTGTGAATGAACTAAAATTAAATTAATGCATTTGCAAGATCAAAAGGTCTCTGAAAAATGAGACGAATTATGCTCTGCAGCATCTAGTCTACAATATTGAAATGAATTGCATCACATCTCTTCTCTAATATTTGATTTTTGTCCTTTCAGTAACAAATAATTGAAATATTAACGACCTGAAACAAACCATACATAAATATTGTCTAAAAGGATAAACAGTAGTTATCTTAAATTTACTGATACCTAATCATGTTCAGGGCAAAAGTCTCACAAACAGGTGCCAGGCCATCCAGATGTTAAAATTGCTTAGAGATCGTTAATTACCTATTATAGGATTTCCCTTTACAAAATTTAACTTTAGGAGAAGACCATGCAACAGCAAATGCAACAGTGCACTTTCCATGAGGCTCAACCCATGTAGAAGCAGAAACTGCTGCACAATGTGTCTCTCCAGGTGAAGATGGCATGGTTGGCCCCTTATTAAAGTTCTCCAAATGCCCATCCTAAAAATGCAGACACCTTAGTCACAATATTAAAACAAAGTACNTCACAAACAGGTGCCAGGCCATCCAGATGTTAAAATTGCTTAGAGATCGTTAATTACCTATTATAGGATTTCCCTTTACAAAATTTAACTTTAGGAGAAGACCATGCAACAGCAAATGCAACAGTGCACTTTCCATGAGGCTCAACCCATGTAGAAGCAGAAACTGCTGCACAATGTGTCTCTCCAGGTGAAGATGGCATGGTTGGCCCCTTATTAAAGTTCTCCAAATGTCCATCCTAAAAATGCAGACACCTTAGTCACAATATTAAAACAAAGTACGGCCAAAAACTCAGACCCGACCTCCAATAGAAAGTTCAATTGAATGTTAGAAAAAAATCCATATTCAGAAAAAATATAAAACAAGCCACCCAAATGTAAAAGTCAAACAGCTCGCTGTGAAAACAAAATATGATAAGTCAACATGGTTCTGAATCATTACCTCCGTCATTCTATGCCACATATCTTTTGCTGTTATGCCACTTCCTTCAGTCAAGCCAAAACATGGCAAAATTGACACGCTAACGTTTTGAGTTTCACATGCAGCTATGGCATAAGTAACAGGAGGGTTATCTTTTGCTGTCCTGAAATTATTATTACAAAAAAGGAAGAGAGAGCAGTCTTTGTTAACAACTAACCACATTAAACAAAATGGTGGGCGCCAATGTAAATTTTTGTATTTTCCATAATAAAAGTGCAGGTTTTCCATTGTCATTCTTTGCTTGATTTTTTCACTTTCCATAAAAATTATGAGTTGAATAAACGAATTGCAAAAAGGTGCAACACTTCGCAGACAAAAAGCACAGGAAGATTTTGGGCTTGAAATGCCCAAAACACTGATATCCAGATGTAATGTACCAGAAGGACAAAGCATATATTTGTATAACTTTCTTCTTGGATGGGGTGTTAGGACTACTGATCAAAGATATATGTCCTCTGGACCATTTTAAAACGATATAAAAACACAAAGAACACAGAAAAATATATTCAAATATCATCAAACATAAGTCAAATATTGATCAGTTCAATCTGATATTGAAAAGCAGGTGTGCAATTGTCAAAATGCCCTATCAAGTCGGTTGCCCATTTTGTAAGTCAAACCTACAAATATTTTTGATATTAAATGCAGATTAAAATCCAGTAAAATGGCCAATCGTAGTAATAACTTAGCTGCTCTAATGTTTTAGACATTCATTCTTTATCCAGAGGTAATAACACAAATCTTTCATTTATGGTGGATTTATAGAAATTAGCCAATCACACTTGCAAAACATCAACGCTTTTCTCATGACCACAAACTGAAAATCATAGTCACCCTACTCTATTTTAGAAGGTTATAAAATCCAGAAAGTTTCATCCCTTCTTGGATGAGTAACTAGTATCTTGTTAATGCTGATTAGCAAGACCAGTAGTCTACCACACTCATGGAACAAAGTTTTTCATATGACCACAAACTGAATATCATAGACACCCTGCTTGATTTCAAGTAAAACATTCCATCCCTTCTCGAATGAGCAACTTGTATTTTGATAATGCAGATTAAAAAGACTACACTTCAACCCGTGAAAACAAATTAACAATCAAATCTTCCTACTTGATTTAGGAGATTAGCAGATCTGTGCCTTCTTCAAGAATTATGCAAGACAGAACAAGATATAAATATTTTATAATAACTGGTTAGTATAGTTATGACCAAGGTTAATACAATCCTGCACATATTAGTTCCTCTTCCCTTCCCAGTGTAGGTATGAGAGTGTGGGTAGTTAGTTAAATCCAAGGATATCTGGCAGGTTTCATTTGCTATTTTGATAATTTTCCCCAAGATCGAAAAGGTTAGTATGAATTAAAAATATAAGGAACGAGGATGACTATAAAGCTCATCATCAGAAACAAAAACTGTCAAAAAATAATTTGAGTCATTTACCAGATAATCATTAGGAATATCAGAAAGAAAAAAAAAGGTGACAGAATTAACTCTGCTAACTAAAAATTATTGCAGCACAGTTTTGGGTAAACAGGTTTTCTTTGTTCAATATAAAAAATAAATCCTTTACAGGTACTTGATCAATAAAACAAAGAACAGGAGTTGACCCCCTTATTTTTGGCACAAGCTGCATTTTTTAAGGGGCACGTTCCTCTTTTTTTCTCCTGGTTAGTTAGAAGGCCATACTTATAAAAGTGAATGCTGGAGTTAACTAGGGGTGTCCAAAAGTCCCGAACCGAATCGGAACCGAACCAAGCGGTTCTTCACAAGTTAAAAATACCCGAACGGGTACCCGAATCGAGAACCGATGGGTATGGGTCGGGTCTCGAGTCTAGACCAAGAACCGAAAAACCGAATGAGAACCAAAACTAAATAATTTTTTTATTTTATTTATTGAATTAATTAACTTATTTTATTTTTTTCTAAATAAATTAACAAATTAATTAATTAAATCAGATCATTTCATAATTTTAAGCCTGGGCCTCAATTTTTTAATATGGATCACCGACATTTTAATATTAATATCTCATTTTTGGTATTTGCATGCATTAAATTAATGTTATTCGACAGCTAGTTATTTATATATTTTTGAATTGAGCTACGTTAATTTGTAAAAGTTACGAATGAAATGTCATTAGTTATATTTATGTAGTGTTGCTGTAAATGTTAAAAAATTTAATTATGGCATGGAACCGAACGGAACCGAACCGACCCGAACCGAACC